>CAJHQP010010074.1:0-12500 GCA_905132765.1 Moricandia arvensis
CGAATACAAAAGGAATATCAAGTACAAATTGCAGGACGTATCGACGGAAAAGAAATTGCACGTGTTGAATGGATCAGAGAAGGCAGAGTTCCTTTACAAACAATTGAAGCTAAAATTGATTATTGTTCCTATACAGTTCGAACTATTTATGGGGTTTTAGGAATAAAAATTTGGATATTCGTAGACGAAGAATAAAAAAACTTTATTTGTCTTTACATTTTATCGAATGATAAAAAACGAAAACTATGTAGTATAACACTATAAAGTAATAAAAAGAAAAACTTGCAGTCTTCTTTTTATGTTTAAGAAAAAAAGAAGCAATTCTATAAGGTTGAATAAACACTTCCATCAAAACTCCTTTGATATAATTGCTATGCTTAGTGTGTGACTCGTTGGTTTAGGATTAGATTACGATAAAAAAAAAAAAAAGAACTTACCTAATAAGAGCAACTAATAACTACAGCATTAATAAATAACCTAAGCAACTCATTGCTTCGCATTATCTGGATCCAAAAAATTAGTCAAGATATGATAGGCTGATCATATCATTGGAGCAACTGACTAAAAAAAAAGAATAAAGAAAGATGATTATTAAGTTATGAAAGGTAATCAAAAAGTATGCGGATAAATGGAAGGATGAAAGAAAGAGCGAAAAAATTGAATATTAATGATATATGATTCCAATTTGGAAAATCTATGAGGTCACTGTAAGAAAAGCAATGTAATAAAGCATCAATACAGATTCATTCATAATAATTAGATAAATCTGTTCCGAAAACAAAAAATTAAGAGCCTTGAGCCAATAAAAACTGAGAAAATTGCCTCAAAAATTAAATTCAATAAAAGCTCCATTGTAGAATTCAGGCCTAATGATTAATCAAGAAGCGATGGGAACGACGGAACCCATGAATATATAGGCTTCTAGTGAACAATAAATCTTAATAATTCATTGGACAGGATGGCGGAATAAACCAGAAACTTTATTATCTATTCTGATTTTGATTCTGAGACCTCGAGGGATAAACAACAAACTTAAATAGATATTGAAAGAGTAAATATTCGCCGGCGAAAAATTGGTTTTTTTTTTTCAAATAAAAAAAGTAATAAAAGATGAAAAAAACCATGAAAAAGATAAAATAAGGATTTGTTATAATATTCTAACTCTAACAAAAACTACATTTGTAATGATGATATTACGTTATTTTTAAATAAATCGAAATAAAATTAATCTTTGATTCTATTTTAAATTTAAAAAAGACATACACAAATTTAGAAGAGATAAGATGAAATAAAAAAAATACCATGATTAATAGGATTAATCATTAACTACATCTATATCTTAATTAGTCCTTTTATTCGCGAGGAGCTGGATGAGAAGAAACTCTCACGTCCAGTTCTGCAGTAGAGATGGAATAGAAAAAACCCATCAACTATAACCCAAAAAGAACCAGATTTCGTAAACAACATCGAGGAAGACTAAAAGGAATATCCTCTCGTGGGAATCGTATTTGTTTTGGCAGATATGCTCTTCAAACACTTGAACCCGCTTGGATTACATCTAGACAAATAGAAGCAGGGCGACGAGCAATGACACGAAATGTACGACGTGGTGGAAAAATTTGGGTACGTATATTTCCAGACAAGCCAGTTACAGTAAGACCCGCGGAAACGCGTATGGGTTCTGGGAAAGGATCCCCAGAGTACTGGGTAGCTGTGGTTAAACCAGGTAAAATCCTTTATGAAATGGGTGGTGTACCAGAAAATATAGCCAGAAAAGCTATTTCAATAGCGGCATAAAAAATGCCTATAAAAACCCAATTCATTATTTCTGAATAGGAATATAGAATGAAAAAGCTAAATAACATTTAAGGATAAAAAGATTCTAAGTTTTCTTTTTTTTTTTTTGACAAACAATATTTTTTTACTTCGTCCTTTGCACTAAAAGAAGAGATACAAAAATATGATTCAACCACAAACCTATTTGAATGTAGCAGACAACAGCGGGGCTCGAAAATTGATGTGTATTCGAATAATAGGAGCTAGTAATCGCCGCTATGCTCATATTGGTGACGTTATTGTTGCTGTAATCAAGGAAGCAATCCCAAATACTCCTCTAGAAAGATCAGAAGTGATCAGAGCTGTAATTGTACGTACTTGTAAAGAACTCAAACGTAAGAATGGGACGATAATACGATATGACGACAATGCCGCAGTTGTCATTGATCAAGAAGGAAATCCAAAAGGAACTCGAGTTTTTGGGGCGATCCCACGGGAATTGAGACAATTAAACTTTACAAAAATAGTTTCATTAGCTCCTGAGGTATTATAAGACCTAAATATCGATAGTTAGTATAGGATAGGATTAACAAAATGGTATTGAAATCAAATTAATTATAATTAATAGATTGTGTATCACGCATATACCCTTAATAATTTTATATATTAATAATTGAATTCATATATTAATATATAATTCGTCTCGATTTTTATATAAATAAAAGAAAAATAACATGTTGATTATATCAAAATTATAGAACAATTAAGGAATTTTAACTTATCATGGGGAAAGACACTATTGCTGATATAATAACCTCTATACGAAATGCTGACATGAATAGAAAAGGAACAGTTCGGATCGGATCGACTAACATCACCGAAAGCATTGTTAAAATACTTTTACGAGAGGGTTTTATCGAAAACGTAAGGAAACATCGCGAAAACAATCAATATTTTTTGATTTTAACCCTAAGACATAGACGAAATAAGAAAGAATCCTATAAAACGATTTTAAATTTAAAGAGAATAAGCCGACCGGGTCTACGAATCTATTCTAACTCTCAACGAATTCCACGAATTTTAGGCGGAATAGGAATTGTAATCCTTTCGACTTCTCAAGGTATAATGACAGATCGAGAAGCTCGACTAAAAAGAATCGGCGGAGAAATTTTGTGTTATATATGGTAATCCTTCTAATATCAAAATTGGATATCCGGAACTTACCATTTGTGGAAAAAAAAGGGGGGGTTGTGTAATACCACCCCTGCTAAAAAAGTTTAGTCTGAAAGGATTCGACATATTTTTGTATTTTGTATAGGTATACCTATAGGAGAAAAAGGGGTAAAAATTTTAGTAAGTTATTAGGTATTAAGTTAATCGGGGGACAGCCACTTTCTAGACTCCATAACAAGGATTCAAATGAGTCAGTGGTTTTTTGAAATTCAACATTCCTTTCACGAAGATACAATTCAAGATTCAAAAATATCAAGAAACCTTTTTTTCGTCCAACAAAACAATAAGTATATTAAGAGAATTAAGGAATAACAACTATGAAAATAAGGGCTTCCGTTCGTAAAATTTGTGAAAAGTGTCGGCTAATCCGTAGGAGGGGACGAATTATAGTAATTTGTTCCAACCCGAGGCATAAACAAAGACAAGGATAATCTTACTAAAGGAAAAGGCACTTCCAAGGAGCTAGTAAAAAAAAGGTCTGTTTTGACATGAAATGGATATATCCATATATTTCTTGTGAAATGAAAAAATATGGCAAAACCTATATTAAGAATTGGTTCACGTAAAAATACCCGTAGTGGTTCACGTAAAAATGTACGTAGAATACCAAAGGGAGTTATTCATGTTCAAGCAAGTTTCAACAATACCATTGTGACCGTTACAGATGTACGGGGTCGGGTGATTTCTTGGTCCTCCGCGGGTACTTGTGGATTTAGGGGTACAAGAAGAGGAACACCTTTTGCTGCTCAAACCGCAGCAGGAAATGCTATTCGAGCAGTAGTGGATCAAGGTATGCAACGAGCTGAAGTAAGGATAAAAGGCCCTGGACTGGGAAGAGATGCAGCATTACGAGCTATTCGTAGAAGCGGTATACTTTTAAGTTTCGTACGAGATGTAACCCCTATGCCACATAATGGTTGTAGACCCCCTAAAAAACGACGTGTATAGAACTAAATAAAGGATGAAAGGGTTTCAAGAGAAATAAATGATTCAATGATCTGATCAAATAAAATTACTATGGTTCGAGAGAAAGTCAAAGTATCTACTCGGACACTACAGTGGAAGTGTGTTGAATCAAGAAGAGACAGTAAGCGTCTTTATTATGGACGCTTTATTCTGTCTCCACTTATGAAAGGTCAAGCCGACACAATAGGCATTGCGATGCGAAGAGCTTTACTTGGCGAAATAGAAGGAACATGTATTACACGTGCAAAATCTGAGAACATACCACATGACTATTCTAACATAGTCGGTATTCAAGAATCAGTACATGAAATTTTAATGAATTTGAACGAGATTGTATTAAAAAGTAATCTATATGGAACGCGCAACGCGCTTATTTGTGTCCAAGGTCCTGGATATATAACTGCTCGCGACATAGTTTTACCGCCCTCTGTGGAAATCGTTGATAATACACAGCATATAGCTACCTTAACGGAACCAATAAATTTGTGTATTGGATTAAAAATCGAGAGGAATCGCGGATATAGTCTAAAAATGTCAAATAACTTTGAAGACCGAAGTTATCCTATAGATGCTGTATTCATGCCTGTTCAAAATGCGAATCATAGTATTCATTCTTATGGGAATGGGAATGAAAAACAAGAGATTCTTTTTCTAGAAATATGGACAAATGGAAGTTTAACTCCTAAAGAAGCACTTCATGAAGCCTCCCGGAATTTGATTAATTTATTTATTCCTTTTCTACATGTAGAAGAAGAAACGTTCTATTTAGAGAACAATCAACATCAAGTTACTTTACCCCTTTTTCCTTTTCATAATAGATTAGTTAACCTAAGAAAAAAAAAAAGAACTAGCATTTCAATATATTTTTATTGACCAATTAGAATTGCCTCCCAGAATCTATAATTGTCTCAAAAAGTCCAATATACATACATTATTGGATCTTTTGAATAACAGTCAAGAAGACCTTATCAAAATGGAACATTTTCACATAGAAGATGTAAAAAAGATATTAGACATTCTAGAAAAAAAATAAAAAAAGCATTAAAAAAATTGACTTTTTAGTCAATTTAAAATTGAAATGGATTTTAAACCTTCAACGTAAGTTCGATTTTCCAGTCAAACCTATTTTACTTAATAAAATTAATTAGATATGTATCTAGGGAGAATTCATTTTGAAATGACTACTCCCTAGATACCCACGCCTTTTATTTTACAATTGAATAAATTTAATTAAAAAAGACCTAAAGTTAGAGATTTATCAATTGGTAATGTTGCTCCAATACCTAACCACAGGGCCACCACGGTGCCAATCAAAAAGACGGTTGTCGCGACTGGACGACGAAATGGATTTTGGAACTTATTAACATTTTCCAAAAAGGGTACGGTTAATAATCCCGCCGGTACTGAAGCCATTAAAAGAACACCCAATAATTTGTTAGGCACTGTACGAAGTATTTGAAATACAGGAAAGAAATACCATTCAGGTAATATTTCCAAAGGAGTTGCAAAAGGATCCGCAGGTTCACCAATCATTGATGGTTCTAAAACCGCTAAGCCTACGTTACAGGCAATGGTACCAAGAATGACTACTGGAAAAATATATAAAAGATCATTGGGCCATGCGGGTTCTCCGTAATAATTATGACCCATACCTTTAGCTAATTTAGCTCGTAATACAGGATCATTCAAATCTGGTTTTTTGTTATTGGGATAGGTGAATTCTTATAGATCCATCCCCCGAGGGAACCGGACATGATAATTTTTCATCATCCGGCTCGAGCAAGAATTAACCAAACTAAATTAATACATACAAAAAATATATATGTTATCCACAAGTATTTAATATGTAAAAAAAGAATTATCCGATTCCAAAGTTATTGCAACTAAAGATTACCATAAATTCCATTCTTACAGGTAAATGCTCAACACCCACGTAAGCTTAAAAGTTGATCATGATTAAGTGCTTTCTGGATCGTCTCATACCTTATCAATTAATCTTTAATCTCAAAAATTATATCGAGATTTTTCAAATACAAAGGATTTACTTGTTACTAATGAAGTCTACCCTCTACTCTTCATTAGATCCTGTATTCACTCCGATAGTATCAGAAATCGAGTCGATGCAGAGGAAATGAATGCATTTACATACTATTAATTTTTTATGTTTTTAGCTAAAAATAGCTAAAAACATAATCCTGATTATGTTCCATCCCTTAATCTCCTGGATTTTTGGATTTTACGGAGCCCACTCATCCACGACATTGTCGGGTATTATGATCATAGAAAAGATTCTCTTCAAGTGAACCAGCCTATCCCCTGTATGGGGCTTACACAGTGGTTGGAACAAAGACACATTTGGTTGTGAATTCCAATGTAGCAGATAAAGTCATATTTCTGCACGGCCCGATCAATAGTTCAAGTCACACACTCCCATAATCCATTTTCTCTTCATAGAATTCCCTTCAACTTTTTATGTCCAAAAAATAATACAATATTGTGTGAAGGGAAATATCCAAATACATGTCTTATTTTTTTAATAATCCATATTTATAGCAATAAAATACGATTGTTCCTTCACCAAGTAATAAGATAAATTAGTAATTCAAAATATCTAGAATCTATATTATTTATAAGGGACCAGAAATCCCTTGCTTACGTATCATTAAGAAATGCATTAACATAAATACGGCCGTAAGAAGAGGTAATACAAAAGTGTGTAAACTATAAAAACGAGTCAAAGTGGATTGTCCAACACTAGCACTTCCGCGTAATAATTCTACAAAAGGCGATCCTATTACCGGAATAGCGTCAGGTACACCTGTTACAATTTTGACTGCCCAATAGCCAATTTGATCCCAAGGTAAAGAATAACCTGTTACACCAAAAGATGCGGTCAATACACCCAGAACCACACCAGTAACCCAAGTTAATTCGCGAGGTTTTTTAAAACCGCCGGTGAGGTATACACGAAATACGTGCAGGATCATCATTAGGACCATCATACTTGCCGACCATCGATGAACTGATCGGATTAACCAACCAAAGTTAGCTTCAGTCATTATATATTGAACAGAAGCAAAAGCCTCAGTAAAAGTTGGACGGTAATAAAAAGTCATAGCAAATCCCGTAGCTACTTGTACTAAAAAACAAGTAAGGGTAATTCCTCCTAGACAATAAAATATGTTGACATGCGGAGGAACATATTTACTAGTTATATCGTCTGCAATCGCTTGAATCTCAAGACGTTCTTCGAACCAATCATAAACTTTATTGAGATAGGTAAACCAAGGTTCCTCCCCCTCCAAGAACTGTATATGAGAATTTCATCTCGTACAGCTCAAACAAAAAAAAGACCCAAATACTGATTGAAACGGATATGGAATATAAAGTTTTAAACTTCTCTCTCATTCAATATTATTTAAAGATATGAAAGAGTCAAAATGTGAAAGCTCTTCTTTGTGGTTAAATGCCAAAAACTCAAGTCAGCTCATACGTCTTTATGTTGTATTGATCGTTACAGGCCTCTTGAATCTTCTAGATTACCTATCGTTATTGTCTTTTTATTTGGTATTTGTATGGAATGGGAATACGGATTTATTCTTGTTTTCTTTATTATTGATAGGAATTTTCTTGTTAAGACCCTACTTATTAAATGAAACCTCAGATTCATACGAGAACCACGATAATTCAATGAAACCTTCAAAGTCCAAAGTTCACTGAGTGAGAACCATTGGATCATCACTTATTCAATCAAAAAAAAAGAGCTATAATGATTAAAAACATAAAATACAAAGAAGCGTTTGTCCTTTGATCTAAATAAGAGTTTAAAAGCAGAAAAAAAGTTTTATTTATGAAAATTTATAAGATAGAACGGAAAGAAGTCCGGCTACGAGGTCTAAGTATTAAGTATGAATCATAGTTCGAAAACTTTGTGATCTATTTGATCTATTTCGTGCTCCAGATACTCGAATGAATATCTGACGAAGTCAAACCATCTTTATCAAGATGACAGACCCCCTTCTCTGTACTATCCATAGGGTCAATTCTAACAAGTCACACACTCATATTCCGGAAATATACAATGCAGAAAAAAATTTCGCGGTCGAACTACCAAAGGAGAATAGGCTAAAAATTTTAGACCTACATACTTTACTTTTTTGTATCGAACAAAAAGCTAGGACTTCAAGATTCTTCTCAGTCTAATTCACTGAAATTCCATCCAGTAGAACAGAAGAATTATAAATCTCCAAAATAATAGATAGGAATACCGCAAATAGTGCCATTGCAACACCCATCAAAGGGGTCGTTCCCCATCCAGGAGCTACTTTACCATATTCGGAATTCAACGGTTTCAATAACTTCCCTACAGTAGTGCTTCTTGGACCAGATCTAGAACTATCTTCAACAGTTTGTGTAGCCATAAATCTTATTTTGTATTCATTACGATCTGTTGACTTTGTATACCATTCCGTTGTAAATAAACGATCTTAGCATAGATCCATTGTGGTCTTTCCATATTGTAGGGTGGATCTCGAAAGATATGAAAGATCTCCCTCCAAACCGTACATACGACTTTCATCGAATACGGCTTTCCACAGAATTCTATATGTATCTATGAAATCGAGTATGGAATTCTGTTTACTCACTTTTAAATTGAGTATCCGTTTCCCTCCTTTTCCTGCTAGGATTGGAAATCCTGTATTTTACATATCCATACGATTGAGTCCTTGGGTTTCCGAAATAGTGTAAAAATAAGTGCTTCGAATCATTGCTATTTGACTCGGACCTGTTCTAAAAAAGTCGAGGCATTTCGAATTGTTTGTTGACACGGACAAAGTCAGGGAAAACCTCTGAAATTATTTCAATATTGAACCTTGGACATATAAGAGTTCCGAATCGAATCTCTTTTGAAAGAAGATCTTTTGTCTCATGGTAGCCTGCTTCAGTCCCCTTACGAAACTTTCGTTATTGGGTTAGCCATACAACGTGAGAGTTTCTTCTCATCCAGCTCCTCGCGAATAAAAGGACTAATTAAGATATAGATGTAGTTAATGATTAATCCTATTAATCATGGTATTTTTTTTATTTCATCTTATCTCTTCTAAATTTGTGTATGTCTTTTTTAAATTTAAAATAGAATCAAAGATTAATTTTATTTCGATTTATTTAAAAATAACGTAATATCATCATTACAAATGTAGTTTTTGTTAGAGTTAGAATATTATAACAAATCCTTATTTTATCTTTTTCATGGTTTTTTTTCATCTTTTATTACTTTTTTTATTTGAAAAAAAAAAAACCAATTTTTCGCCGGCGAATATTTACTCTTTCAATATCTATTTAAGTTTGTTGTTTATCCCTCGAGGTCTCAGAATCAAAATCAGAATAGATAATAAAGTTTCTGGTTTATTCCGCCATCCTGTCCAATGAATTATTAAGATTTATTGTTCACTAGAAGCCTATATATTCATGGGTTCCGTCGTTCCCATCGCTTCTTGATTAATCATTAGGCCTGAATTCTACAATGGAGCTTTTATTGAATTTAATTTTTGAGGCAATTTTCTCAGTTTTTATTGGCTCAAGGCTCTTAATTTTTTGTTTTCGGAACAGATTTATCTAATTATTATGAATGAATCTGTATTGATGCTTTATTACATTGCTTTTCTTACAGTGACCTCATAGAACCACTAAAGTTCTAAAGATATCACTTCCACATTAATATGTTCTAGTTACTTCTGTCACAAGTAACTAGAACATATTAATTTTAAGTACTAGTAAATGCTTGAGCTTGAGAAGCTTCTGGCCCTGTAGGTCCGTAAAACTCACTAGGGTAAGCGGTATTATTAAACCAGACAAAACAACAAGCAATGAAACCACAAACAGATAAAGCAGCTAAACTACAAGACAAGTAAGCCTCCCCAGACCATACAAGTGCGCGGCGAGCCCATGCAAAAGGTTTGGTTAAGATATGCCAGATTCCACCAAATATACAAATGGAACCTAACCATACATGCCCTCCAATTATATCTTCCAAATCGTCCACACTAACAATCCATCCTTCTCCCCCAAAGGGAGATTTTAGTAAATAACCAAATATAACACTTGGGCTAAGAGTCAAGTTTGTAATTTTTCTTACATCCCCCCCTCCTGGAGCCCAGGTATCATATACGCTCCCGAGGTTAATCGTACTCTGGCAACTTTACGTAAGGCAGAGTTTGGTTTTTTGGGGGTGATAGTGGAAAAGTTGACAGATAAGTCACCCTTACTGCCACTCTACAGAACCGGACATGAGATTTTCACCTCATACGGCTCCTCGCCATAAATTAACAAAATAATATTTCCATTTATTCATCAGAAGCGGCGTATCCTTTGTTGCCAGAATGTATTTTCCATGATATCTAACATAATGTAGGAAAGGATCCTTCAGCAACCCTAAGAGCGTCGGAAAATTATTAACAAAGACTTTTAAAAAATGTTGGTTCTCATCCTTCAGAGACTACGAGTGTAATAAGAGCATCCGTCGACAAAAGGATCACCCTAAGATGATCATCTCATGGCTATTGAGAACGAATCAAATCAGATGGTTCTATTTCTCAATCTTTCGGACGTGCTCCTACGGAACCAAGGTCGAAACGATTGAGAAAAATCAGTCATTCACAACCACTGATGAAGGATTCCTCGAAAAGTTAAGGATTAGTAATCCGTTTTAGAAAGGATTCGATCTTATACATACGCGAGGAAAGTAATCAAAAAAGAAAGAAGATGAGTTCTTCTTTACTTTTATCACTTAGGAGCCGTGCGAGATGAAAGTCTCATGCACGGTTTTGAATGAGAGAAAGAAGTGAGGAATCCTCTTTTCGACTCTTACTCTCCCACTCCAGTCAATAAACAAGTTCCTCGATGGTCATACAAATTAACAAGTGAGTTGGAAGAATTGGAAGGCGAAATTGAAGATAATGTACCAACCGAGCCTGGAATGCGTTCAAGAAAAGCAAAACGCGTAGTGGTTTTTACTGATTTAAAAGAACCAGAGATTTATACTAATCTCAAAGATAATCAAAATTCTGATCAAAACGATGAAATGGCTTTGATCCGTTATTCCCAACAATCTGATTTTCGTCGAGAGATAATTAAAGGATCCATGCGTTCCCAAAGGCGTAAAACTGTTATTTGGGAATTTTTGCAAGCAAAAGCGCATTCGCCCCTTTTTTTGATAGAATAGATAAACTTTTTTTTTTTTGTTTGATATATGGGGGCTAAAAAAAAAAAGAGATCTTTCTCGATCAATCTCTTTGCCCCTCATTCTTCGAGAATCAGAAAGAGACTTTTTCAAGTTTGAATTTGTTCATTTGGAATCTGGGTTCTTCTACTTCATTTTTATTTACTTATTATTTCTTTATTTTCCCTCTCTTTTCTTTATTTGATTTCTTTTTTGATTTTATTCCCTTCCATCATTCTTAAGTCCCATAGGTTTGATCCTATAGAATCTGACCCATGTTCTCATTGAGCGAAGGGTACGAAATAAATTCAATCATATTTTTTTTTGATCAAAAAAAAATCACTATGTGAAATCTTCGTTTTTTTTCTCTTTCTCTATCGCTTTCCCATAAGTACAGCACTTGTTGAATCGATAGAGAACCTTTTCTTCTGTATCGATATGAATCCATTATGAATCGATATTATTACATTATGATTTCTTCTTTTTCTTCTTTATCATAAGGTTTACCTCTCACTAAAAAAAAATCTATATTCATTATTCATTTTTTTGAATTCATTTAATTAACGACGAGATCTATTATCATTTTTCGAGGACTTGTTACAAATAACATCTTGTTGTTGCATCGAAACATATAAATGTTGACTAATCTGGCTAACATTGAACTTGGTAAAATGAAATGGTTGAATAATTGAAAAAAACGTACTTCTATCTCGAAAAAGCGTATTCGTAAAAAAATTTGGAAAAGGAAGGGATATTGGACATCGTTGAAAGCTTTTTCCTTAGGGAAATCGCTTTCTACAGGTAATTCAAAAAGTTTTTTTGTACAACAAAATAAATAAAAAACACTAGAATAATTAGAATTAGCCTAACGTAAAAACAAATTATTTAGAATACATATAAAAAAATAAATCGGAACTAAAAGAGAAAAAAAAAGATAATATATATATATATATATATATATATATATATATATAAGAAAGATTCCTATTGATTTTGTAAATTAAAAAAAGGGGGATTCTTATTTTCCCCATCAATAAAATAATAAATAAAGATCTTGTATTTCCTAGTTAAGAGGAAATACAAGATCTTTAAGTGAAATCAATGGGTTCTATTAATTCCCTACCTAAATGGGGTACTTTAATAGGACCTAATGTCAGGCTATTGTTCTCCTCTTTTTCCTAAAAAAAATTCATGGAGTAAGACATCGATTTATTAATAATTCGAATTAGCAAAAGTAATGTCTCCTTGCATAATATGGATTCCAAACATTCATGATCTTGATGTGAATGAGTCGAATTACTTAGCC
>CAJHQP010010074.1:17500-19911 GCA_905132765.1 Moricandia arvensis
GTAATAGAAATACATGTCCTACCGAAACAGAATTTGTAACTTGCTATCCTATAATCTTGCCTAGCAGGCAAAGATTTCACTCCGCGGAAAAAGATGATTCATTCGGATCAACATGAAAGCCCAACTTACATTGCATTGCCAGAATTCATGTTATATATTGGAAAGAGGTTGACCTCCTTGCTTCTATGGTACAATCCTCTTCCCGCTGAGCCTCCTTTCTTCCGTGATTAACTGTTGGCACCAGTCCTACATTTTGTCTCTGTGGACCGAGAAGAAAGGACTCGGTTAATCGGTAAAGATACATGTACTTGATGTCCTTGCCCACGAAAGGGACCCAAGTCCTAGTAGCCCTGCTAATAATCAAATTAATACCCGATTTTTTTTTCTAAAATCGGGTAAAACCTAGTAATTAATTTATTAATTTTTAACAAAATTTTTATGATTTTTTTCCAATTTTAGAGCATATATTAACTCATATATCTTTTTCAGTCGTTTCAATTGTACTACTAATTTATTTTTTAACTTTATTAGTTTAATTTAGATTGAAATCATTAGGTTTTTGATCCAGCATTTTAGAAATTGGTTAATCGGTAAAGATACATGTACTTGATGTCCTGCCCACGAAAGGGACCCAAGTCCTAGTAGCCCTGCTAAATGGTGATTCAACATAGATTCTACATCTTGGAACCAAGCCAATTTTGGAGCTTTCTTTGTGATAATAGGAACCAACCAGCAAAAAGCATTAAGGCTGCGAAGACCAATGCGCCAATTGCGGTACAATAAAGTTGTAATTCACTTAGTTATTCCAGATGGCTCGCCAAAGCTGAAAAAAGCCAGAGGTTATTTGTATTCCTCGGAAGCCTCCGCCCACATCTCCATTCAGGATTTCTTGGCCCACTATTGGCCAAACCACCTGAGCACTAGGTCCAATGTGAGTAGGATCACTCAGCCATGCTTCATAATTGGAAAAAACGAGCCACCGTAGGAAATACATGCCACTCAAGCCAAAGGAAAGATGATAAGAGAGTTGGCCAAAATGGGCACTAAATACTTTATTCGAGACCGAGATCTTTGGAGATGATTCCGTACTACATTTGGTGGCGGAACTTTAGGCCACCCTTGGGGAATGCACCGGGTGCCGTAGCTAACCGAGTTAGCTCTGGGAAGCATGTGTACAAGCTCGTAATGAGGACGTGATCTTGCAGCGCAGGGTAATGAAATTATCCGTGAGGTCTTGCAAATGGAGTTCCTGAACTAGCTGCTGCTTGTGAAGTATGCGGAGATCAGATTTATGATTCAATTTTTTACTTATTAAATTTCAATTGAAGGAATAGTCGGTTTTCAAGCTTCAACTCAACCAGAAACCTAGTTTTTAAATCAAAAAATATATGAATAAAAAAAAGATTTTTTGTGGGAAAGTCCTTTGATTTATTTTGTCTCATATAGGCAAGACTTTGTTTTATCTAGCCAATTCGAAAGGAACTCTTATTTATGATTCATTATTTCGATCTCATTAGCCCTTTTTTTCATATTTTCATTTTAGCTATCCGGTTTATGCGTCCCCATTCCATTTTATCTCATTATGAAAAAAAAAAAAGAAAGATGTGGGAAAACAAATCATGATAGGAATTGTACTACAATGAACACTGTAAACCAAATTGGAAATAGTCAATTTGCTATTAGATCCCTTTTGAATTCTCATATTCGAAGTTGCGATTCAGGTCTCTTCATTAAAAAGCAATCGATTCAAACGTTTTCAAATCCGTCATGAGAGAGTGCTCAGTTATAATTAATCTTAATACTTGATTAGATTATATTAGAAAAAATTTTATTAAATTTCTTCACTTCATATAGTAAAAAAAAATTATCCATCTATAAATAATATTTCTTGAAAAAAAAAGACCTCACTTAGTGTACTGGAAGACAATCACTCAAATTCCATAACTTTCAAAATAATATCCATAATTTAATAAATAATTCGCAAATAATCAAACCCAAATAACTTTTTGTTAGGTTTATAATTTAATATTAAGTATTTTTTTTCGTGTGAAATCTTTGTTCTATTCTATATATGTATAAAATTATTGTAATACGGAATTATAAGTTGAATCTACTTCAACAAGTCGACGCCGTAAGATATCCAGCATCGGATGTGCGTACCGCAGTATCTAAACTCCTTTACGGGCTCCATAGCAAGAAAATAATATATTCTGTAAAGACAGTCCTTCGCGTAAATTGCTTTTGAATAGGTAAATCAATCATTTTGTCCTTGGGGATCCGACATTAATCCTCTCATCGCTATTTGGGATCCTCATTTTTGGTCATACCGGCTGTGGAAGCATTTACTCGAGGAGGTGCTCTTGGCCCGGTGAATATAGCTTATTCTGGTGTTTATCAGTGGTGGTATACAA
>CAJHQP010010075.1:0-19910 GCA_905132765.1 Moricandia arvensis
CCTGCACAGAATCGGAATGGTTAAAAACTGATTTTTCTTTTCTTATCAAATTATGTCTTTTTATCCAGCAAACTCTTTGTGGAAGAACTGAATTGATCATGATGTGTGCTCCTCCTGTTAAGCCTTTCCAGTGACCTCCTAGATTGTATCCTTTCATACTCATAACCAAAGTCATCAATAGCATAAGAGTCTATTTTTCTCATAGTTTTTCCCTTCTCTCCAAGGCTGCTTTTGTTGCAGAGTTGAACGGGTTATAATCTAATTCCTTTTCAGGATGTATCCTTCTGCCATTTCTTCCTCGAGACATGGCTTCCTGTTAAGAAACTCAACAAGAAAAATTAGCACAATAACAGATAGCCGAAGCCTCTTAAACCCTCAAGTGTTTTTCTCTTATTTTCTTTTGTGAATTTTCTCTGTGAATCCAGTAGCTTAGCAACAAACAAAGATCAAGCTTTCAGACAACAAACCCCAATTCCCAAAACACAAGAAAGAGATAGATAGATTGCAAGATTTTGTTCTGCAAGATTTTGTTCTGCAAGAGGCATTACCACCAAGGACTGGATTTCTCCTCAGACTTAGTCGGATTTCTCCTTGAATTTTTATGATTTTTCTTTTGATTTTTTTTTCGATGAACTGGTTGGCCCTCTTGCAGGTACAACAGATAGACAGAAAACTGATGAGCAGATTCAACAGAAAAAAACATATCAATGGAGGTTCCTAAAGAGAAAGAGAATTCAAAGATTTTTTAGAATTAAACCCTGGATCAAGCCTTCAATCTGCTCTGATACCAAATGATAGACACCTTAGGAAAACATTGCTTTTACCCTGATTCTTTGAATATTGATCTGATGGTTTGAAGGATTGATGATGATGGTTCTGATGGATAGAAGTCGAAATAGTTGACGAACTTCTGTGAGGATCTGAGTATTGATCAACACTTGTGTAGATGTGCCCTTGATCGAGAGAATGAACTCACTAGAAATATCTAGGACGAGTATTTCTTGCAGAGAATGAACTCTTTAGAAATCAGTGTTCAAAGATGAACAAAGGATTCACAGTTTCAGAAGTAGTTTTTGATTAAAAAAAGTGAATGATGTAACCCGCATCAGCATCAGAAAGAAATCAAAAGAAGACTTGTCTTATGGGTGTGTGTGGACGAGGTGTGCTTAAATTGATTGTTTTGGCTTGTGTTTGGATCAGGAAAATGGCCCAAGAGGTTATACATCAAAGCCATCCCAATTTTATAAAGTTAAAAGCCCAAGAAGATTCATAAACAAGTTGTTTATTTGCTCTCTAAGAAGAGGGAAGACATTTAGGTGTTTAAATGCATAGAAAGTTTCTCTCTCTTGCATGCAAGAAATGCTTGTTTCAAGAACCTTCTCACTCTTCCATGCACTGATTTTATCATTTCCTATGTATTAGATATCTAGATTTCTCAACAATTTTAGTTATCCTATTAATAAGCTATGTGATCTCTTGTTTTAATCATTCAACTTTTTTTATCAAATAAACTTTTTCCCTTACTCTTGTTGAATCGTTTGTCCGATGAACATCGTATTTCTGTTGCAAGGTGTGTGAACCCAAAGCAAAAAATCCTCTTAGGTCGTCTTGGTGTGTCATATCCTCAGGCTTATGAGCGGGTAAATCAAAGGCCTTACGCAACCTTTGTGTGGCCCTTTGTTTCACCTTTCTTTGATCGATTATTCGATTCAAAGCCTATCCCTTTACTAACCTTCAAGTGCCGATTCCCAGGATGGTTTTCATTATTTGGTATCATAGAACACTTGAGAGTTCGGTGTTCACTTCTTTCATTCATCATTCTCATCTTCCCATCTTCTAATAAAAAAAGAGAGTTCAACGAGGAGCCAAGAGATCATCCCTTCTAGAGCATAACAAGACTGCTCTTTCATTGTTTGTAATGTTTAGCTAGGTGTGTGAACCTGAAGGCAGTGAACCAAGGCGATCTTGTGAGATGACCTTCACAGCCATATGTTCTAAAAATTATGATGGATTTGAGGGCAAATCCTTTTAAAGGAGGAGGGGATGATGTAACCCGGATCAGCAGCAGAAAGAAATCAAAAGAAGGCTTGGCTTATGGGTGTGTGTGTGTGTGGACGAGGTGGGCTTAAATTGATGGTTTTGGCTTGTGTTTTGATCCCGAAAATGGCCCAAGAGGTTATACATCAAAGCAAGCCCAATTTTATGAAGTTAAAAGTCCAAGAAGATTCATAAACAAGTGGTTTATTTTCTGTCCAAGAAGAGTGACGAAAATTAGGTGTTTAAATGCATGTAAAGTTGCTCTCTCTTGCTTGCAAGAAATACTTGTTTAAAGAACCTTCTCTCTCCTCCATGCACTGATTTTATCATTTCCTATGTATTAGATATCTATATTTCTCAACAAGTTTAATTATCCTATAAATAAGCTATGTGATATCTTGTTTTAATCATTCAACTTTTTTATCAAATAAACTTTTTCCCTTACTCTTGTTGAATCCTTTGTCCGATGGACATCGTATTTCTGTTGGGAGGTGTGTGAACCCAAAGCAAAAATTCCTCCTAGGTCATCTTTGTGTGTTATATCCTCGGGCTTAGGTGCGGGTAAATCAAATGCCTTCCACAACCTTTGTGTGACCCTTTGTTCCACCTTTCTTTGATCGATTATTCGATTCAAAGCCTATCCCTTTACCAACCTTCAAGTGCCGATTCCCGGGATGGTTTTCATTAGTGAATGAATCTTATTATGGTCGTGAATGCCTTTATATAGGACTTACAAGTTTAAGAAATTAAAAGACAAAGTGTAGAAATTAAGAAATTTAGAAACTAGGAATGTAAACTTGACTTTGGACCAAAATAAGTGTTTTTGTGGAAAAACTCTTGGCATGACACACAACCAATAATTTCTTTCTGACTCCCTCTTGGTATTATAGGTGATAATCGTCTTGAAATGTACTGAAGTAAGGGCTGGTTGAATTTGGCATGAAACAAACCCATAGTGAATTTGTTATGACTTTCTTCTTGGGCTGAAATCACTTCTCCTTGGGCCTCTTGATCGAAAACGTGGCCATATGCTTTCTTGGACATCTTGGAAATTTAGAAATAATTTAGTATTCATAGAATAATGCATTGGTTTACCAAGGAGGAACAAGAACTTCATTAGAACATTAGGTGGCCTCCATGAACCGATATGACCGAGAAGTGAATTCATTGACCATCTTTTGTAACCCCACGAACTGGACTGGTTTTGGCTTGAATATAATACTACTTATGGTCAGTTGATGGAGTGAGATAGTCTCGAAACTCCAATTAGAGCTCTGGTTGGTCTTTCTCCATCATAAGCTTCTTCATGGTCCGACTCGGGTAGTTTTGGTTGATTGCACAGCTAGGCAGGGTTACATAAAGCTACTCGTTTAGTTTTGTTTCCATTTTGAATAATGATGAATTATGGCATGCTAGATTAAGCCATCCTCATGTTATAGCCTTAAGCATAATGTTACCAGGTGTCATGTTTAAAAAAATGAATGTGAAGCATGTATCTTGCGTAAACATTGTAAGACAATTTTTCAGAAATCAAGAACTATATATGAACATTGCTTTGATCTTGTGCATTCTGATGTTTGGACTGCTCCTTGTTTATCTAGATAAAACTATAAATATTTTGTTACATTCATAGATGAAAAATCCAAATACACACGGATAACATTTATTCAAACAAAGGATGAGGTGCTTAATGCATTTAAGAACATTGAGGCTTATGTTTCTAACCAGTATAATGCCAAGCTTAAGATTTTTGGATCAGATAATGGTGGGGAATACACAAGCCATGCGTTCAAGCAACACTTAGCTCAACATGGGATTCTACATCAGACAAGCTATCTCTACACTCCTCAACAGAATGGAGTGGTAGAAAGGAAGAATATACATCTTATGGAGGTAGCTCGGTCCATGATGTTTCAAAGCAATGTGGGCAAGAAGTTATGGAGTGATGCTGTGATGTCTGCTTGCTATCTGATCAATCAGATACCAACCAGAATCCTAGAAGACATGTCACCCTTTGAGTTTCTGAACAAAAAACGACTCTCAACAATCTACGTATGTTTGGATGCTTGTGTTTTGTGCTGGTGTCAAGGGCTGTAAGATTTGTGGAGCCAAGAGGATACTATGAAGAAAGAAGTTGGGATGATATAAAGGACTTATCTCAAGCATCTGATAAGGCAACAAGCCTTAGGATAATTCTGGAGGATCTTAGGATCAAATTAACCTAGGATAATAAGAGGTATGAAACCGCTAGTCCATCTGAAGTTGAAGAACCATCCCACCTTGATCATGAGGGGGTAAATGAGACTGAAGATGATACATATAAAAGGAGTCCTGGAGCAGGGACACATGAAAGGAGTCCTGATCAAGGAAGGATGAATGAAGATAGGCAGAATGAAGACTATTGTTGGAACCGAAATTCGCATTGTCGATTTCCGTTGATTTAGGAAGGCAAAGTAAACCTAATTTCCCAGAGGTGCCGGATTTCTTCTAAGCCAAAGATGTCAAGCAACCAACCAATGAGAACAACAATAAAATGATGTATTAGTAAAGACAAAAAGAGAAATAAGAGGATCTTATTTCGAATTTGTGGTTTGAGCGTTTACAACAGGTAAAGCTTTAGCAGAAAGAGCTGTCGGCGAGTTCCAAGTTCTAAACTCGTAAGACCTAAATAACCTAGTTGACTCGCAACTCGATAACAGTAAAACAAAATATACCTAATTGCCCTAAGTGCTACATTTGCTCTGAGTAGGAATTTTTTGTCTCCTTTGTATCCTCACCCTCGAAGTCCTTATATACTCCTCCAGAGGCGGTTTGCTCTTTCCCCTTCTGCCCTCGGCCGAATTTATCGCTTCACGAAATATTCCTTTTTTCTCTCGATCTTCATGATTATCTTTGGAAACTTAACATTTATCTTCAGATCTTGACATTTATCTTCCGTACTTAACATTTATCCCTTCCTGCATAATAAATATATGAACCGTCATAAAGACTGGGCTCGACTTCGGATAAAATCGCGAGTGGGCCTTTAGCCGAGTTTTAGACCTTCTCAAGATGTTCTTTGACTTTAAGCGTTTTTGCGATTTTATCGAAAGAGCATTCCTGAGGCGATGTCGTCCGGGAGTTCGGATCTTTCGTATAGGTCATGCGAACTCCTGGTGTTTAGTTAACCATTTTCATCTTACACGATTGATTTGATCTTTACACGAGGGAAAAAATCTTTCGGTAAAGTTCCAATTTCAACCTTGATCAAGATAAAACACAGATAAGTTCGATCAAGTTTCGAAGGAGGGAGTTACGAGGATGAGAGATGAAAATGTATTGATTGATCCAACTTGTCGAACGGGCGAGTTGGATTGCTTGTGCTACCTAACTAGCCGGTTTGGCGAGTTGGTTGTCTTTTCCGATCCAAATCGCCACTTCGGCGAGTTGGACTGGTCCAACTTTCTGAATGGGCGAGTTGGTCGTCTTTTTCAAACCAACTCGCCCGTTTGGCGAGTTGGTCGTCTTGTTTGATCCAACTAGCCCATTCGGCGAGTTGGACTATTCGAACTCGCCGAACAGGCGAGTTGGTTTGCTCGTGCGGTACAACGGCCCGTTCGGCCAGTTGGACGGCTTGCTTGGCCAACTCTTCCTTCGGTGAGTAAGACAATCGGGCCTTATAGTGGTTTCGTCGTTTCAATGATCGTGTATCCGTTTGTCTGAGCCCTAGAGTAACCTTTCTCGAGGACTTATTGTACGAACCTTCCTTGGGGATAACTCGATTTAGATTTTCCTGCTCTTCTTTTCAAAATATTATCTCTCTTTTTTCAAAGAGGAAATTTCTCTGGAAGTTTTTGAAGTTGATTATATCGTGACCGATTTTGACCCCAACAGTTAGCCTCCCAGCTCATTAGAATCGTAAGGTTCTAGAGAGCGGTTTAGCAAGTTTGGTAAGTTAGGCGGAATCAACGGTTGAAAAGGTCCGTTGAAAATGTTCTACTTATTCCTCCAAGATCGGAATGCAGCCGGATTGGGGCTGCGCCTTGTGAAGCTGCCTACGTACCCTTGTAAAAGGGATTAAGCCTTTCGTAGTTCTTCTTAGAGTTAAGGTTCCTACTTCCTGTTTTCCAGCGAGACCCTTATGGTTTAGCTGTGTGTCGTGTAGAGATTATCAGGCATGTTTCTGTCAACGGCATCGTATATTGGACCTTTGTCGGCCTCGAGACTAGCCTCATAGGCTGTTTATTTTGGCCGAGTGTGGGCGAATTTATATTTTCGGGACTGACAGCACGTGGTTTCGGATCCTGGCCGCTTTCCGACATTTTTAACAAATAAGCTAGGCTTTTTACTTGAAAAAGAGTTTAAGTAGATTCGGATTTTCGTTAAGTACAGAGGGAAGGATACGAGTTTTCATCTCGTTCCCAACTCTTTTGCGGATCATCGTATTCGTTGCTCGTTTGAGATGTTTGGGAAGTTTTCCAAAGTTTTGAGAGCGCTTAGATATGGACAAAGAGAGATACTTTCAGGAACTCATATCTTTTCGATATCATGCCTTGAGATGTTAGAGACCAGTGTGCTGGGTTTAGGGTAATACCTAGGTCCAATCACGGTTAAGGAGTGTGATGACTACTTCGGCTGACGTTTCCTGTATCGCTTTTGACATGATTTTGTCCCGCTTTAAAGTCCGCGATATGTTCTCGGCTTATGTGACTTGTATGGTACGAATCGAGCATCTCTTCAAGGAGATTTTTAAGTCTCCCGAAAGTGCTGATCAAAATTTCGAATTTCTTTTATAGTCATGTGTTCGAGAGATATCTCTTCGAGATGGCTTAGTCTGTTTAGGACGTTAAGAGTTTGTTCTGATCAGCAACAAACTTATTGGTAGATATAATCGTTCTTGAACCTTTGCGAAGGATACGTATTTAAGAAGGTGTGTATGTTTTATAGTCTTGGACGGACTGTTTTTAAGGTGAGCATTTCGTTTCAGAAAGTTTTGACCAAAGATAGTTCTCCGAGCGTAAGCGACGTCTCGCTGTGTCGAAGGTTGAGTTTTTCTTTCGTATGCCGCATTTTGTGCTTGAAATTTTAACGGGCTTGAAAATGTGTGGTATCGCAAGGTTTTTGTTTTAACCTTACGGATGAGAAACGTTATGGTTTGTTTCTGAGCAATTAGGGACCAATGGGTCGCGTAAATTTCACCTTGGGAATATGTGACATCCTTCACTGTGTTTTGTGAAGAGTCGGCTCCCGAGATTTATTTCGTGTATAGTTGAGGATGCTTCTTATAGCTCTACGAGCTTTGTTACGACTTTTTCCTTATGTGCCGCTTTTTACTTTTAAAACGCTGTGGTTTAGAGTAAACTTCGGAACATATTGAACTTGGTCGGTTGTCGACAAGTTTATGTTTTCAGTTAACCGTTCGGTGGTTACGAATAAGTTTCGATATTAAGAATTTTTCATATGATTTCCAATTCTGGGTTATACGATAGTTATTTGATCTTGGCGTTTTTAGACTAATCGTGGATTGTCCCTTTGCCACTAAGTGGTTGATGAAGCTGTAGTTTCTCAAACATTTTGGCTCGGTCTGAACAATGTGTTCAGCCGCATAGCCGAGGACATTTCTGGTCACAGATAGACTATGGCACGTTCGTGTTAGCATTAAGGTCATGTTAGTTTAGAACTTTCCTAAAGAGGATACCAAATTCCAGTTTGGATTTTTATCGGAAGGCGTAATTGGCTGAGGGCCAAAGAGCGTTTGTCGGGATCGACGGGCCAAGTCGGAGTTTTCCGTGTTATAGTCATACGAAAATTATTTTGTTTTTGTATGATGAAGACAAAACCTAAAAGGCCAGATAAAGAACCCCTGCGAGATGATTGCCTACTCGGAATGAACCAAGGAAGATAGGAGGAAGAATCCAGCGAGCCGCATGGCTAAGAAGTGAGATATGTAAGATCGTAGTGCGAAGAGAAAAGTTTAGTTTTTTCGTTGAGAGACGAGTCATATGACTTTGTTTTTAGCTATAGGCAAATTGTCCAAAACACTTCTCCATAAAACTTGCTACGTTCGTTTCCGAAAGTTTTTTCGTGTAACTTGGTGTGGCTGTACGATGTTTCGCGCAAGTTTTGCGAGAAGTGAATGTCATAGAAGTAACATGAGAATGTCCCTCGCAGATTACTCGTGATATTTGCGAAAGAGAAATGTGTTTTCCTCATTCTCTTTTCAGCATTGCGAAGTGGTTTTTTCATGACACCAATCTTGTTTTATCGTAGGCTCTTCCTTATAAATTGTTATAGTTATACGAAAGTAATGAATGGTCGGTTTTACGAGGTATCACATGGCATAAATGATTTTCTGTCTACTGCTGCGAGATTTTTCTTTGTCGAAAACATTTTCTTGATGCCGAGACAAATTTCTTTTTTTTTTGAAGTATGGGAGTATATGAGTATAGTATACATACCTACTCCCTCCCTTTTCCTACAAAAGAAAATGGCTGAACAGATATTTTGAAGGGTTGTGTACGCTTTTTTCTTTCGAAAGTTGGGATGATCGACAATCCAGGTCGGTTTAAAGACGACGCTAGGATTGGGACTTGGTGACTTTCAGGTTGACGACTAGGAATATGTCGGTTTTGAGAAAATTGCTAGGAAAAAGTTCGGTTTTAAGACGAAGTATGTGTTTCTAGTTCGTTCTTTCCTTAGGAAGCGAGCTGAGTGTGCGGGGCAATCGTTTCTCGGTTTTCCAAGAATTTAGATCGGTTTGCAAGATCTGCCTGAGCAGCAGCAGAAAAATAGAACGAGACAGGAAAATGCCTAAGAATTAGTTCACTAGACTATCTCCTAGATTCTACGTTCCATAAAGTTTTATGGCGATCTCCAAAACGTTTTTATATCTTAGAACCCTCCTGCAAAAATTCCCAAGTCTGATTTCAAAAAGTTCCAAACCCGCCATACCTTAATTTTCCCTAAGGTTCAGATTCACCTCTTCTCCGTTTTGCTTGCTTATCTCCACTTCCTCTTCTGGTATCTGTACGCTACTTAAGAATGGTAACAATATTAATTCTTCCTGGCCGCATTTAGGCTCAAACCTTTCTTGCAATTTTTATCGTAAAGTTCCAACGGTAACTCAAATAAAGATGAACAAGAGATCTTTCGATGGAGATTTAAAGGAGAACGCTAAGACGGAGGTAAGGGCGAGTAGGATGCCCAAGAGCCTGATTAGTATCATCCCAAGGAGTTTAGGTCAGTCTTACTTGTTTTTGTTGTAAAATCTTAACGGAAACATGGATTGGGATGAAACGAAAAGTCTTTTCATCGAGATTCGAAAGAGAACACAAAGAAGAGCTCATAAGGGCTTACCCAACTCGCCATGAGGCGAGTAAGAGGGAATAAATCCAACTAGCCATCGGGGCGAGTTGGACGGTGTGCGTCCAACTTGTTTTAATCGTAAAACCTCAGCGGAAACTCCGATTGAAACGAAACAAAAAGCGTCTAGATCGGAATTCAAAGGAGAACGCAAGAGCAATTGAAAGGACGGTTTTTAGTCCAACTCGCCCGTTCGTTAAATGATACTGGTCCAACTTGTTTTAATTGTAAAATCTCAACGGAAAATCCAAATGAGAAGAAACAAAAAGCGTTCCGATTGGTATTCAAAGGAGAACGCAAAGGCTGGCCTCTCTTTTGGGATTAAAAGGCTGTACGGGGGCCTTTTTCGGAAAACTCACATTTTAGCCTCTGAAACTTTGGTTGTGATGAGCTTAATCATCAGGAGTTGACTTAATCGGAGATTTCCTCGTTTCCGCAGGATTGATCCGAGGGGATTTTGAATAGTTTTTCCGAAGTAAGTGTAAGTAACACTCATCAAAAGATACTTGAATATGTCGAATAGAATCGAAAATTGACTTTTTGCCAAATCTTAGGTTTCAGAAAACATTTTAGCAGTGGAGGATACGATGTTTTGTTTTGCTTAGTTTAGTTTTCGTCAACCCTTTTAGGTTCCAAGTGATTCAATAGAGATCAACTTTTTTCTTCAAAAAAATTCGGAAGAAGTACATTAGTGGGGGTTGTGCGCCTGATTTCTGTGCTTCATTTCTCCGCAAGTAATCTAGGGTTCTCTGTAATTTCTGGGAGAGCAAGTTTTATTTTTCCGAAAAGTTTTCGAAAAAGGTCTTTTGGTCGAACACTTATGCGCTGAGATATTTTCAACTCGCAAAAGAGACGAACTCTAAGGGGTTTGGTAGTATGTAACGTTGCCCTTTCTATTTAGTGAGAGAGATTCGCGAACTTGTTTCAGTGCCCCACCTGTGGTGAAGAGTCGCGACTAGCTTTTCAATTTTCTCAAGCACTGCGGCGTTTGCAAAAGTGTTGGAGATGGGAGCAGTCACTGCTGGAGTTGTGTTACCAGTGTTGTTGTGAGCTGTGGTATTGTCTTTTGTATTTCCAGACATCGGTTCAATCAAGCGTTTTGTGGCCATGAGTTTGAATAATCCGACCCCCTTCCTTCTAGAGCCAAACTGTGGGAGTCGAAATTTGCATTGTCGATTTCAGTTATTTTAGGAAGGCAAAGTAAACCTAGCTTTCTTAGACGTCCCAGATTTCTGCTAAGCCAAAAAGGTCAAGCAACCAAACAATGAGAACAACAACACTACAAGAAAACGCGACCATAACAGCCACGAATTACGACCACAAATGTGTGGTCATAAATTTACGTCTCCATTACGAATAACTTACGACCAAAAAACATTTCGACGTCATCTGGTTGTAAATTTACTACTAAAAGCTTTAGTCGTAAAGTGGACGTCTATTTACATCTACTTTACGACTAAATTTGGATTTAGTCGTAATCTAGTCGTAAGCTTACGAGTAACTTACATCTACTAACTAGCATCCAATTTAAAACCAAATTACGACTGCTGTAGTTGTACATTGGTAGTTATGTTATGACAAAACGTAAATTCGTTGTAATCTAGTTACTTACCAAAATCGAAATTTCCCTATAAATATGATCTTCTCACTCATTCTTAAGATTCACCAAAAAAAAAAAACAAAAAACAGTGAAAAAATGTCGGGAAATATCTATGAGGATCAGACAATCGGGTATATCTTGGTTAGCCGCTATAAAGGTTACACCTCGGGGTCGAGTATGTTTGGGGTTTGAGGTTTGGGGTTTCTATTTTAGGGTATGAAAACATTTTGGAGGCTAATTCCTCGTGAATAACTACTGCATTACGACCACATATCGGTTTGGAAGCTCATTGGTCGTAAACTTACTACTACTTTACGACTAAATGGGTATGACATTAGATACAAATTGGTCGTAACACTTTTCAAATTTTCTATAAATAGAGGCCTTTTGGGTCCACAAAATAAAAAAAAAACAAAATAAAAATTTTGTTTGATATATAGATTATCTTCCGCAAAAATCTATCAGATGCCTGAGGATTCCTCCTAAGAAACGAAATTTCGTTTCTTAGGAGGAATCCTCAGCATCTGGTAGATTTTTCTGGAGATAAAATTGTATCAATCGAAATATTTGAACCGTTAAAAATCGAGGTTTATCAAAAGTTTTGATAAACCTCTTTAAACTTTTCCTATTAAACTTGTGGTCCCTATGTGGTCGTAACATATTTCAGTCCCCCTTTAGTCCCACATTGGTCGTACTGTCTAGTCTCTATCTAGTCGTAAATGGTTTGGGACTCTAATTGGTCGTAACCTTACGACCACTGAACTACTCTGAGTCCCAAGTTGGTCGTAAAGTTACGACCACCTAACAACTATTAGTCTTAATGTGTTCGTAACGTTACGACTACCTACCGACCTACGTAAAATTATATATATACAACGCCTTGGCGAAGAAACTTGGTTGCTCTCTCACCTCTCTCTAACAAATGAAAAGCCACCCAAGCAGGTATGTTTTTTTTAGATTTAGGTGGTTAGTTAGGTGATTAGATTAGGTTTGGAATTAGTTTAGGGTGGTAATCGATTAGGATCATGTTATAATAAAATTAGAATATGTTTATAATTCTTTATAATTATATTAACATCTTTGTGTTTTTTAAATTTTTCAGATTGACGATCTTGCAATGAGCGGTAGAAAGAGAATTAGGAACATGGCGTCCGTGTCCGCCGGGAAGTCCTATGCGAGTACTTTTCTCGGATAGTCGTTGTCGAATCATGAAGGTTTGACCTCTGGCACATCTTCATCGGGCCAGGGCATTGACCTGGACAGCCAACTTCCACCGTGTGTGCCTCCAGTGCCATACGACCCAAACCCAGCTCTCTATTATCCGTAGTTCGAAGACGCGGCTGTATTCTTCCAATATGACGACCCGCCGCCACAGCATCACGATCGGCAGGCTCAGCAGCATCATGATCATCAGCCTCTACACCAGCATCCACAGAAGCAGCCTCCACAGCAGCAACCTCCTTATCAGTCTCAGGCTCCGCCTCCTGGAGGTGCTCCGCCTCCTGGAGGTGCTCCGCCTCCTGGAGGTGCTCCACCTCCTGGAGGTGCTCCGCCTCCGGGTCCTGCAGATGCTCTGGATCCTGCACAGCCACATCCAGATTTGCTGGTGCCACCAAATCTTCCATATGCACGATATACAGTGGAAGACATTCTCCAGATGCCGGGCCGACAAGGTTTAGACATCATCGATCCCGATCGACCTGAAGGCACATTTTGGTATGTCAATTAATTAATTGATTATTTATTTTAATATATATCCATTAATTAAATAAAATCAGGTCTAAATATATATATGGTTTCAAATGTTGTAGGTTTTTAACAGACGGTTGAGTGGGATATAACGTTGGTGATATCATCAGGGCAAACTTCCGGGAAGCGCATCCGAACTAGTCTCTTACACCGGAGCACGTTCGCATCACTTGGTTCAACTCCTTTGCGGTTAGTTTTAAATATTATTTATTTATTATTGATTTATAATTTATTAGGTTATCCAATATTAAATTAATAATTTTAATTCATGAATAATATTTTGTAGCAAAAATGGAATTGGTCCCTCGGTGTGAACGAAAAGGTGAAGTAGGGGTTCTATAAGAAGGCTCAGCAACGCCTAAAAAATATTGTTGGCGATTGGAAGGAAAGGTGGAGGGTTAAAGGGGATAATGCAAAAGAATCCTACCTCAACAATGACGTTTGGAATGGCTTCAAGGCTTACTGGAATTTACCTGACTCGATAGCGAGGTCTCTCAAATGCACGACTGTCCGGATAAACCGTGATGCTGAAGGTAACTTGCCGGTACCTCATACTTCCGGACAGATTCCACACGCGGGGGAGGGCTCTACAGATTGTAAGTCTCTACTTGATTTTTTTTTTACTTTTTATTAAGCATTGAACGCCTCATGAGCTTAATTAATTAGATTTCTTTTTTAATATAGGCTGCCAAAGAAGGAGCACCACCATCGCTGGCTCGACTTTACAAGGAAACACATCAGCATGCCGATGTCACTTTCTCGCATCCTGTAGCAGAGAAGATCTACAACGATGTACAGGCTCGAATCCAAGATGTGCAGACTCAGCAGACGCAAGCAAATCCAGAAGGTACACCGGTCCAGCTCTCCACCATCCAACAAGACAAAATTTTTGAGGAGGTAACATATTTGATTTTAAAAATTTATGTTTATATAGAATTTTAGATTTTTAATTCAGTGAATAAAATTAATTTATTCTTTGAAGTTTGTCCCGAAGAAAAGGAGACGTTTAGTTGGGATCGGAACTGTCAACGATGTCCCGAGGGCGAGAGCTGAACACACTGCTAGAAGGGAAGAAGAGTCCTCTCTTCGGAGGGATTTGGCAGCAGCCAACAATGTCATAGCCGACCACAACAATAAATTTAAGGCTATGGCAACCTTCTGCGATCTCATGATAGAGTCAACCCCCCAACCTCAATCCGGCTGTTGCCGCTGCGTGGCAGAATCTACGTGGGAGCTTAAACCAGGGCCCACTCAAGAAGAGCAGGCGGATTTAGAGAGACGTGCGGATCATACTAGTTTCGATCTCTTGCACGAGATCAACCTAAACAATTAATTCTTCGGTTTATTTTTTTTTGTATTCAGAATATATCTTATGAATATTATTATGTTTATTATGAATATTATTAGGTTTATTGATACTCACTATATATTTTCTTTTCAAATATCAAATGTTAAAAAAATTTAAATATTTTAATTAACCAAAAATATTTCTTAAAAATTAATTGTTAGGTCGTACATTAGTCTCAAACTTACGGCCAATGAACCTCTACTGAATATGTAATGTATTCGTAAGCTTACGACCACGTTAGATCTATGTAGATGTTCATTGGTCGTCGATTTGCAACCACCTTACGACTCATATGTACGTCTACTTTACGACCATCGTTTGTACGTCTCCTTTACGACTAGGTGTATTAGTCGTAAAGGCACGTCTACTTTACAAACAACATTTCTACGTCTCGTTTACGACTAAGTCTATCAGTCGTAAAGGTACGACTACCTTACGACCAACGATTCTGGTTGTACATTACGACCACATTACATCTATATGTGTATTACGACTAGAGGTTAACGAGCAAACGGATTTGGTAGTAATTTGGTCGTAATGTTCCATTTACGACCAATTTACTACCAATTCCGTAGTTGTTATGTCCGTGTATTCTTGTAGTGCAATATAAAGATGAATTAGTAAATACATAAAGAGAACAAAGAGGATCTTGTTCCAAATATGTGGTTTGAGCGTTTACAACATGTAAAGCCTAGTGGAAAGAGCCATCGGTGAGTTCCTAGTTCTAACGTCGAAGACCTGAATAGCCTAGTTGAGTCGCAGCTCGATAACAGTAAAACGAAAATTTGCCTAATTGCCCTAAGTGCTACGTTTGCTCTGAGTTTCAATTTTGTGTCTCCTTTGCATCCTCACCCTCGAAATCCTTATATACTCCTCCAGAGGCGGTTTGCCCTTTCCCCTTCTACCCTTGGTCGAATTTATTGCTTCGCAGAAATATTCCTTTTTCCCTCGATCTTCATGATTATGTTTAGAAACTTAACATTTATCTTCCGATCGTGAGATTTATCTTCCAAACTTAACATTTATCCCTTCCTGCAAAATAAAAGATAAACGTCATAAATACTAGACTCGATTTTGGATAAAATCGCGAGTGGGGCTTTAGCCGAGTTTTAGACATTCTCGGACCGTTCTTTGACTTTAAGCGTTTTGGCAATTTTATCGAGAAAGCATTCCGGAGGCAATGATGTTCGATAGTTAAGATATTTTGTATGCATCATGCGACTCCTGGTGTTTAGTTAACTGATGTCGTCTTACACGATCGATCCGATCGTTACACTAGGGTACAAATTCTTTCGGTAACGTTCCAATGTCAACCTTGATTAAAACAAAACAAAGATAAGTTCGATAAAGTTTTGAAGTAGGGAGTTACGAGGATGATATGAAAATTGATTGATCCAACTCGTCGAACTGGCGAGTTAGATTGCTTGTGCTACTTAACTCGCCTGTTTGGCGAATTGGGCTTTACGGGCGAGTTGGTCGTCTTGTTGGATCCAACTCGCCCGTTCGGCGAGTTAGACTATTCTTACTCGCGAAACGGGCGAGTCGGTCGGCCCACACTGTCCAACTCCCCCATTGGCGAGTTTGACTGTTCCAACTCGCTGAACAGGCAAGTTGGTTGGTTGGTGCGGTTCAACTCGCCCGTTTGGCGAGTTGGACGGCACGCTTGGCCAACTTTTGACTGGATCACTCAACGGTCTGTAGGATATGAACTCGCTTAAAAGGGAGAACTGATAGATTGAGGGGTGACACAAGAGGTGTGGAAAGTCTCCCGATACCACTAGAGATTTGACGTTGCTTGATGTGACGCACAAGTCCAACGATCGAAGGTTTGTTTACTAGGAGATAACCTCACCAAGAAACATAAATGTTCGAAGCAAAGAACAAAGAGAATGAAATCAAATATAAGAAGAAAATTGATTGATTTATTGCTATAGAAGGATTACATATTTATAGTAGCAAAGGCATATCAAAAGACTTAGAATTTTTGGGGAAAACAAACATAGAAAAATCAACAAAGATTAAAAATGGTCAAATGACTCTTTGGTTCTTGTTCTTGTCGAAATGACCCTTGGTCTACCGTCCAGGTTCATCTGAATATAGCATGGTCCACAAATGACTCTTTGGTTATTGTTCTGGTTGAAATGACCCTTGGTCTACCGTCCAGGTTCATCTGAATATAGCATGGTCCACAAATGACCCTTCGCCTACTGTCCAGGTTCGTCCGAACCAGATGGGTGTACTGCATAAGTAGTAGGACGTACTGTGGGATGTCTGCATGGTTGATCGTTGAACTTTCATGAATGGATGGCAACTTTTGTCGAACCAAATCTTCATAAAGCTTAAGTATCCTTGATTTAGAGACATTAGAATGATCGATCATCATGAAATCATCAATCTGGTTGGAAAGGTCATGTTCACGACCATCGAGACATGTAGTATGTACCAAACAGGCCAGAAGTGAAGTGTTGTGTACTTAATCAGGTTCCACTCGTTGATCTTGAGTTCTGGCTTGACTGTTGGTCTTAGACTGTCGAATGGGTCGAGAAAGACTGGCTGCGGGAGGGTCAATTTGGTCATTAGGTCGTGGTTCCAGCCTTAGGTCATTTCCGGATGTACGCAGGTCGATTATGTACACGACTCGGTCCGTTGATCTGGTACGGTTGGATGGGTGAACCTCGGTTGAACTGATCTGATCGTCCTGGTCACCATGCTGGGCTGGTTCCAAGTTTAGGGGTGCATCATTACCTTCCTCTTCAAAAGGATTTATTCACAAATCTGGATCATCTGCACGGAAAAGAGATAAATCAGAAACATTAAAACTTGAAGAAATATCATACTTACCTTGAAGATCAAGGTGATAAGCATTGTCATGGATTTTCTTAATGATCTGAATGAGACCATCGACTCTCGGCACGAGTTTAGGCTTTCTTTCTTCAGGGAACCGTTCCTTTCTCAAGTGAACCCACGCGAGGTCTCCTTCTTTAAATATGACCTTTGTCTGTTTCTTATTTGCCTTTCTCTCATAAATCTTTGTCTTGGCTTCAATGGTTGCTCGAACCTTCTCATGCAACTTCCGAATGGTCTTAAACTTCTTTTTTCCATCTGTACTAATTATTTCACTTAAAGGCAAATGCAAAAGATCAAGTGGAGAAATAGGGTTGAAGCCATAAACAATCTCAAACGGAGAAAACTTAGTAGCAGAATGCATAGAATGATTGTATGCAAACTCGACATGAGGGAAACATTCTTCCCAAAGTCTAAGATTCTTTTTAATAAACGACCTAAGCAATGCAGATAAGGTCCGGTTAACAACCTCAGTTTGACCATCAGATTGAGGATGACAAGTGGTGGAAAACAAAAGTCTCGTTCCTAACTTGGACCACAAAGTCTTCCAAAAAATAGCTAAGGAACTTAGCATCTCTATCAGAAACAATGGTTTTAGGCATTCTGTGCAACCTAACAATATCTCTAAAGAACAACTCAGCAACATGAACGGCATAATCAGTTTTATGACAAGGTATGAAATGAGCCATTTTCGAAAATCTTTCAACCACCACAAAGATAGAATCTCGACCAGACTTAGTCCTAGGCAATCCAAGAACAAGATCCATAGATATATCAACCCAATGATGAGATGGAATTGGTAAAGCTGAATACAAACCTTGGTTTTGCACTTTAGATTTGTCTTTCCTGAAAACCACACACCGGTTGCATATCCTCTCTTCATCCTTCATTAAGCTTGGCCAATAAAAATGCTCATACACCACCTTGTATGTCTTCTTGATTCTGAAATGTCCCATAAGACCTCCTCCATGTGATTCCTTGACAAACAACTCCCTCAAATAACAATGGGGCACACACAAGCGGTTATCATAGAATAGGAAATCAGACACTTGATAGTTCTTTCCATAAGCAGTCTTGGAACATTTTCTAAAAATCTCTTTAAAAATCTGGGTCAGTTGCATAAAAATCTTTGATAAATTCAAATCCAAGCAACATTGTTTCTAGAGTTGAGAAAAGAGTGTACCTTCTAGACATGGCATCGGCCACCATATTTTCCTTACCTTGTTTGTAGTTGATCACATAAGGAAAGGTCTAAATGAACTCGACCCAACGTGCGTGTCTTTTGTTTAGCTTGTGTTGGCCCTTGACGTGTCTCAATGATTGGTGATAAGTGGGGATAACAAACTCCTTTGGCCATAGATAGTGTTGCCAAGTCTGAAGAGCTCGCACCAAAGCATACAACTCCTGGTCGTAAGTGGGGTAGTTGAGCGTGGCTCCTCCAGGTTTCTCACCGAAATAAGCAATGGGTTTCTTGTCCTGCATCAAGACAGCACCAATACCAACACCCGAAGCATCACATTTGATCTCAAAAGTTTTAGAAAAATCAGGAAGCATAAGTAAAGGAGCTTGAGTTAACTTTCCTTTGAGAATTTTAATTGCCTCTTCTTGAGCTTGTTCCCACTTGAACCCAACATTGTTTTTAATCACCTCGGTGACTGGAGTTTGGGACAAACCGTCGGTAGAACCCAGCAAGTCCGTGAAAGCTCCTCACTTCACCCACGGTTGTTGGACTAGGCCAATCTTGGATGGCTTTGATTTTCTCTTCGTCCACTCTGAGTCCATCTGCACCTACAACAAAATCTAAGAAGACCACTTGATCTGTTCCAAAAGAGCATTTAGCATGGTTAGCAAACAACTGTTCTTTCCTAAGGATTTCTAGAACAGTTTTCAAATGAATCTTATAATCATCAAGACTCTTGCTGTATATAAGTGGCTCTGATACCACTTGATACGTCCTAGGATTGGATAGGATCACTCCACGGTCTGTAGGATATGAACTCACCAAAAAAGGAGAACTGATGGATTGAGGGGTGACACAAGAGGTGCGGAGATTCTCTTGATACTACTAGAGATTCGACGTTGCTTGATGTGATGCACAAGTCCAACAAACAAAGGTTTGTTTACTTGGGGATAACCTCACAAAGGAACATAAATGTTCTAAGGAAAGAGCAAAGATAATGAACTCAAATATATAAGAAAATTGATTGATTTATTGCCGTTGAAGGATTACATATTTATAGTAGCAAAGGCATATGAAAAGACTTAGAATTTTGTGGAAAATACACATAGAAAAAGCAACAAAGACTAAAAATGGTCAAATGAGTCTTTGGTTCTTGTTCTGGTCGGAATGACCCCTGATCTACCGTCCAGGTTAATCCAAGCGTAGCATGGCCCACAAATGACCCTTCGCCTACTGTCAAGGTTCGTCCGAACCATATGGGTGTACTTCGGTAAGGAGCAGGAAGTAATGTGGGCTGTCCGCGTGGTTGATCGTTGAACTTTCATGAATGGACGGCAACTTTAGTCGAACCAAATCTTCAGAGAGCTTAAGTATCCTTGCTTTAGAGACATTAGAATGATCGATCATCATGAAATCATCAAACTGGTAGGAAAGGTTATTTTCACGACCATCGGGAAATTTAGTATGTACCAAAAGGGCCAGAAGTGAAGTGTTGTTTCCTGAATCAGGTTCCACTCATTGACCTTGAGTTCTGGATCAACTGTTGGTCATAGACTGTCGAATGGGTCGAAAATACTAGCTGTGGGACGGTCATTTTGGTCATTAGATCGTGGTTCCAGCCTTAGGTCATTTTCGGATGTACGCGGGTCGATTCTGTTCACGGCTTGGTCCATTGATCTAGTAAGGTTGGACGGGTGAACCTCGGTTGAACTGATCTGATCGTCCTGATCACCATGCTGGACTGGTTCCACGTTCTGGGGTGCATCACCAACTACTCCGTTCAGTGAGTTGGACAATCGAGCCTTATTGTT
>CAJHQP010010076.1:0-19909 GCA_905132765.1 Moricandia arvensis
AACTAGCCGTTTGGAGTAGTTTGGGGGATTTGGCTGAATGGGTGGGACTGCTTGAGTCTTGATAGCTTGGGCATGAAATTATGACGTCTAGGAATGTCCTGGTTCACTGAATGTGTCTTCAAATCTCCACAGAATAAAAGAAAGAGCCGTTGGAGATCTTTGACAGAAATACTGCTTGAAGCCAAATAAGGTAAACTTCTCCATATTCTTCTCCTCTTGATCTTTTGCGATGTGAATGCTCTCATTATGTCTTCAAGCTCCTCTGGTAATAATAAAATGTCTCCTGGTCGCCATATCTTGGTTTGGTAATGATCAAACCAAATAATCTTCCAACTTTCCATATTTAGCTCCGGTTTGATTTGATTGTATTCTCCAAGGATCCGCCTAATCCAGTGTGTGCTGGTGCTTCTTAAAGGGTTGTGGAGTGCTTCTAGAAGTTGCACAAAGTCTCCTGGACGCCAGCATTGAGTTTGACATATTATATGCTCTTGATCTTCAAAATAAGGCAAGTCGGTCCACCTTTGACTTGAAAATGGCATATCTTCTAAGCCATTAATCCTTTTGATATGAAACCAATTCTCCGCGTGCTCTTGTTGAGTGTAGAATCCATCAAAAGTAGTTTCATGAATAAATTCCTCTTGGTTTGGAAGATATGGCGCTTTGATTGCACATATGTCATGACAGGCTTCTTTAGATATTCTCAGCATCATGTTCTTCACTGGTTTTCTCCTGATTTCTTTCTCCATGGTTGATGCTGATTTGATGTCCTCATCATACCCTCCCCCTTGAAGAAGTTTCGACCTCGAAACTATATCTCCTGTACCAAGAGAAAGCAAGTTAGCTTTCATCCTTTTTTGGGAGTTTAGGGTCTTACCTTGATATGTTTTAGGTGTGGTTATGCGTGGGGCATCTGGGGGTTCTCCTTTGAGTAGGTAAGATAGGATTACTCCTCTGCTTTGCTCTGGTTTTGGATGTGGTGGTTCTTCTCTCCAGTCTTTGGGTACTCCATTGGTTCCTGTTTTTGTCTTGACGCTTAAGGGAAAGAGCAAGTGTATTATATCTGAACTGGAATCAATAAAAACTGAATACTTGAAAGTATGCCTAGTTAAGATATTATTCCAGTAATCAACACGTTCATATTTATCACTTACTAGATTACCAAGTACCATCTCTGGGTTGAGGGCAGTGATTGGTGTTGGTCGAGATTTGATAATCACATTGGTTTGGATTGTGTCTACTTCTGGGCATTGCTCCTCAAAGTTTTCCTCATTTCCTGCACCAACATCCCTTGGCAAAGACAAGTGTATTACACTAGAAATAGACATTTCAGGGACTAGCTGAACAAGTTTATTTTTAAATGCATTTATTTCTGGTGTTGCTAAGTGGAAAGTCTCTACTGATCTAGTTGGACAAGCTACAGCATAATGACCCTTTTTGTGGCATCTATAACAGATTATGCTAGCTATCTTTGAAAGTACAGAAGACTTACATTGCTCTAACTCCTGCTTTGGATATTGCTTGTGCTTTTTGGTTTGTTGTTCTGACTTGGTTTGAACTTTCTTTGTTGGAGCTGTAGGCCTCACCTCTGTCTTCTTCTTAGGTAGCTGTAAAGCTCCTTTAAACCACTGAAAAGTTGCTTGAGGCTTGATCATATGTAGAGAACTCATATTTGAATTCTGCTTCTCTTGAGTTCCTTTTTTTGGTACTGCCTTTGGTTGCACACGTTGTTCCTCTGGTTTCTTCTTGGTTGATACAACTTCCCTATCGTTTCTTTTGCTGCTGGAGGTGTTGCACGTGATCTCCCTTGAGTTAGGACCACACATTTTCTTTGGCTTAATCTTTGGAGTTGGCATGGGTGCTAGAATCAATATCCTTGGCTTAGGAAATACATCAGGGCGCCTGAAATGATATTCCTTGTTGCTCTCAGCTCCTGTCACAAACTCCTCACGTAGTAGCTCCTTCATTTTTGTCCAGGAAGCATCATGATCATACCACCAATATGCATACTCAGTTAGAGTATCCTCAGCAATTAGTGGTTTCTCCTCCTCTTTAACTTGGTGAAGTTGAAACCAATGCTCCAACTCTTTCTCCCACCTCAGGTAAGCTTCTGGTCCTTCGTGAGGGCCTGCATATTTGATGTATCTTGGCTCAGACTCTCCATCACTTATTACAACCTCATTTAACGTTTCTTCTACAGCAAAATCCTGCTCACATGCTGCCCCATCTTCAAGGTTTGCTTCAGAGTAGTGTGAACTGATTTGGGAATCAGTTTCATCCTGGTATTCCTTCTCATGATCAAAGTATGGTATTTCACACCATGGCCTCTCTTCCACGTATGACTTCTCATGTTCAGGGTTATAATAAAAGCTATATTCTGGATAAGCCTTTTCTGATTCATTCTCTGCCTCTCCATTGAAATAATCCTCTGTTTCTACTTCATGAGATTCCTCTTCATGATGGTGTTCATCTAGACTGATCTGGGATTCAGTTTCTTGATCCACTTCTTCTCTGGACCAATCTATGGAGCTGGTCTTGTCTTGATAATTGTCTGGTGGTTCTGGTTCAAGCTCTCCACGATCTGGATCATCATCATAGTCACTGCTGGAACAATCATCTGTCCACTGATCATCATCATAACCACCATCTTCATCAGTTAAGAGCTGGTCTTCATGTTCCCAATCATGTTCACTTTCTTCTTCATCTCCCATTGTTCCTGAAATAAAACAAACTCGTGGGTTATGTGTTCAATAGGTAGGGGTGAAATATAAGTTAAATAAAATAACAAGGAAAGCAAAACTATATGCTTTGACAGAATTTAAATAAACTAAGATGAAATATTTTTCTTTTCCCCCTTTTTTCTTTTTTTTTTATGAATGCAATCGAAATGATGAAGCAAATATGATGCAATATTCTTTTTTTTATTTATATATGCAAGCAATATGGTATGCACGAAGTGATAATATTTATTGGCTTTTCTTTGGATGCAAGTCGAAATTAATAGCAAAAGGAAAGTCAAGTAATGCAATAAATCAGACAAAATACTATGGTTTTCTTTTTGGTATGCAGATATACTAGAAAAGGAAATATGACTAGGAACTAAATGCAAACAGATTCTTTTGGTTTTCAAATTGTTTCTAAAGATCAAACACTACTAACTTCTTCTTTTTCGTTTTTCTAAAGTAATAAGAACACTAAGAACACAAAAATGGCAGAAATCGAAAATTAAAGAGAAAATAACATTTTTTATCGTTTTTTTTTATAAATGAAATAACAAAGCAAGAATAAAAGATAGAAACAACCTGATAGGAGCTTTTAAGCTCTGATACCAGATGATGTGGGCACAAAACTGAGCCTCACAAGGATAGCTTGATGGAACCAAACTGCTGGTCGTATAACTCTTTCAGCTTGGTCAGATGATGGACTTGAAGGGGACTTGCGGATTGCTGGATTGATTGAATCTCTCAACCTGGTGGTTTGATGGAATGAAGTGATTGACTCTCTCAACCTATGATGAATAAAGCTATCTGACTCTCTCAAACAACCTAATTCACAGAACTAAAGAAAACAAAGCGCTTCTCACAACTCTGGTTTCTAAAGAACAAATCAATTCAAAGAGAAACTTTGAAAGGAAAAACAATACTTCTGGTATAAACTTAGATGAAAGACGTGCTCTACAAATGGTGATACTAATGAGCTTATATAATGCTCAGAATAAAAGAATTAAGACAGAAATCTTGCAGAATTAAGAAACTAGCCGTTTGGAGTAGTTTGGGGGATTTGGCTGAATGGGTGGGACTGCTTGAGTCTTGATAGCTTGGGCATGAAATTATGACGTCTAGGAATGTCCTGGTTCACTGAATGTGTCTTCAAATCTCCACAGAATAAAAGAAAGAGCCGTTGGAGATCTTTGACAGAAATACTGCTTGAAGCCAAATAAGGTAAACTTCTCCATATTCTTCTCCTCTTGATCTTTTGCGATGTGAATGCTATCATTATGTCTTCAAGCTCCTCTGGTAATAATAAAATGTCTCCTGGTCGCCATATCTTGGTTTGGTAATGATCAAACCAAATAATCTTCCAACTTTCCATATTTAGCTCCGGTTTGATTTGATTGTATTCTCCAAGGATCCGCCTGATCCAGTGTGTGCTGGTGCTTCTTAAAGGGTTGTGGAGTGCTTCTAGAAGTTGCACAAAGTCTCCTGGACGCCAGCATTGAGTTTGACATATTATATGCTCTTGATCTTCAAAATAAGGCAAGTCGGTCCACCTTTGACTTGAAAATGGCATATCTTCTAAGCCATTAATCCTTTTGATATGAAACCAATTCTCCGCGTGCTCTTGTTGAGTGTAGAATCCATCAAAAGTAGTTTCATGAATAAATTCCTCTTGGTTTGGAAGATATGGCGCTTTGATTGCACATATGTCATGACAGGCTTCTTTAGATATTCTCAGCATCATGTTCTTCACTGGTTTTCTCCTGATTTCTTTCTCCATGGTTGATGCTGATTTGATGTCCTCATCACCAAATATCGTGATCTTGGGCTTCCTGGAAATCTGAGAAATCCATCTTGAATCCTATGATGGGTTTTGGGTCAGGTCGCTTCTTCATTGGGCTTGGATCCTCTTCCAAAGTCGAGTACTCGCGGATGAATGGGCTGGGGAACCTCCGTTTTGTAAAATCCATAACTCCTGGGACAGTGAATATTTTGGTCCGCTTCAAAATGGGATGTAATCCTTCTTGAGTGTAGAATCCATTAAAATTGTCCTCGTGATTAAAATCCTCCTGGTTTGCAAGATATGGCGTTTTGAGTGCACCTATGTCATGGTTGGCTTCTTTAGCTTGCTTCGGTTTCATGTTCTCTAGTGACTTTCTCTTGATTTCTTCCTCCAGGTTTGATTCTGATTTGATGTCCTCATCATCTTGTCAACAACTTCTCCTTGTCATTTATTTCTTCATGTCAACACTCCCCCTCAAGCTTGACCACAGGGACTGGTCAAGCTTGGAAGCCATGAAGCATTCCCTCATTAAAACCTCAGCTAGGTAAAACCACTTGGGAGAAAACCCAAGCCAAGGAAAAAGAGTAGAATACTTCATGGAGGGGAGATCAGTGACATGTTAGGTCTATGAGCCAAAGCTTTGGATGAATGAACTCACATACTTTAGTACTTGCAGCCTTTGTGATGATATCAGCTAACTGGTCTTCACTTCTTGTATAGCATGGTAGGATGATCCTTTGCTCCACAGCCTGCCTGACCTTATGACAATCCACCTCAATGTGTTTGGTTCTCTCATGAAACACATTGTTTGAAGCTATGTGTATGGCCGCCTGGTTATCACAGTGCATGGTGATTGGAGTTGTTGTCTCAATGCCCAAATCCCTCAGTAGGTTCTTGATCCATATGAGTTCACTAGTGAGCTTCCTCATAGCTCTATACTCTGCCTCAGCACTAGAACATGACACCACCTTCTGCTTCTTACTCTTCCATGTTACCAAGTTGCCTCCAATGAATGTACAATACCCAGTGGTTGATCTCCTATCAACTCTATCTCCTGCCCAATCAGCATCACAGTATCCTACAACCTCAGTGCTTCCATTGCAACCCATCCAAACTCCTTGACCAGGAGCTTCTCTTAGATACCTCATGATCCTCTCTACTATATTCCAGTGATGAAATGTAGGAGCTTGCATGTGCTGACTGGCTTGGTTCACAGCAAAACAAATGTCAGGTCTTGTTATGGTCAGATAAATGAGCTTCCCAACCATTCTTCTATACTTCTTGACATCCTTAAATGGAGTGTTCTCAAACTCCCCCTCTCGCAGCACTTTGTAGCCATCCTCAAGAGGAGTCTTTGCTGCTCTTCCCCCAAGGTCTCCTGCCTCTCTCAACAGATCCATTGCATACTTCCTTTGAGACAGAAATAGTCCTTCCTTGGATCTACACACTTCAATTCCAAGGAAATACTTCAGCTCTCCAAGATCCTTGATGTCAAACACTGATTTCAGGAATGCTTTAGTGGCCTGAATCCCTTCCTTGTCGCTTCCTGTGATGATAATATCATCTACATATATCAGGATAACCACAATGCCTTGTGGACCAGTCAATGTGAAGAGAGTATGATCAGCTTCTGACTTCCTAAATCCTCTTCCATTCAGTGTGGTGCTTAGCTTGTAATACCAGGCCCTTGGTGATTGCTTCAAGCCATAAATTGCTTTCTTCAGCCTCAACACATTCCCTGGTTTGACCAAGTGCTCTAGACCTGGAGGAGGATGCATGTAGACCTCATCTTCTAATTCTCCTTGCAGAAAGGCATTCTTCACATCCATTTGCCACAAATCCCATTCCAAGTTAGTAGCAATTGAGAAAATGATCCTAATGGTGTGAAGTTTTGCTACTGGTGCAAATGTATCAATGTAATCCTCTCCATATGTCTGAGTAAATCCTCTTGCAACCAGCCTTGTCTTGCGCCTCTCCACCTTTCCATTTGCCAAGTACTTAATGGTGAAAACCCACTTGCTTGTCACTGCCTTCTTGCCTTTTGGGAGTTCAGCCTCATACCAAGTGTCATTGACTATCATAGCATTGGTTTCATTCCCAACAGAGTCTCTCCACTCTTCAAGCTCCATTGCCTCTTCATATGACCTTGGGATGTACTCTTGATCCAGTTGACCAATAAAGACTTGGTGTTCTTGTGGATACTGAGCCAATGAGCATACTGCCTGTATAGGATGAGCCACTGCCTGTGAGTTGAAGTAGACCCTCGTGTTGATCCAGTTTGAAGGATCCTTTCTCAGCCTTGTACTTCTCCTAAGAGGCTGAACTGCTTCAGGCTCTCCTTCCTCCTCAGATTCTGCTTCATCATTTACTATTTCTGATTGTCCTTGTTGCCTTTCATCCTGATCATGAGTTTCTTGTTGATTCCCCCCTTCAGGATCAGGATGAGTGGCTTCTACAGCTTCATTAGACCCATCTTCCTCAACCACAGTGTCTTGACCAGATGTAGCTTCAGGTGCACACGACCTTGTCTCCTGATTTGCCTGAGTCATGCTGATGCCAAGATTCTCCAAAATCACTCTGAGATTGGCTGCTTTGTCTGATGCTTGAGAGAGGTCTTTCAAGTCATCCCAACTCTTTTCCTCATAGTATCCCTTAGTCTCCACAAACTTCACATCTCTTGATATGGAAACCTTTCTTGTCACTGGATCATAACATTTATAACCCTTTTGTGTTGGAGAGTAGCCAATGAACATTGCCTTGGAACTTCTTGCATCTAACTTGCTCTTCAGTTCCCCTGGTATCAACACAAAGCAGAGGCAGCCAAATACTCGCAAATGATCCAAAGATGGCTTGTTGCAGTTTAGTACTTCAAATGGAGACATGTCATTGAGTATCTTAGTTGGAATCCTGTTGATAAGATAACAGGCAGTCATGACAGCATCACTCCAAAATCTCTTTGGCACATTAGTGTGGAACATCATTGACCTTGCTACTTCCATCAGGTGCCTATTCTTCCTCTCAGCTACTCCATTTTGTTGAGGAGTATAAGGACAGCTTGTCTGATGTATGATCCCATGTTGAGCTAGATACTGCTTGAATGCTTGACTTGTGTATTCTCCACCATTATCTGACCTAAGAATCTTGAGTTTGGCATTGAAATGGTTGGAGACATGGGTCTGAAAATTTTTGAAAGCTTCAAGCACTCTGTCCTTAGACTGAATCAGTGTCACCCAAGTATACTTAGACTTCTCATCAATGAATGTGACAAAGTATTTGTGATTTTCTCTGGAAAGACAAGGAGCAGTCCACACATCAGAGTGAACAAGGTCAAAGCATTTCTCATAGATGGTGCTAGACCTTGGAAAGACTGTCCTACAATGCTTCCCCAAGATACATGCTTCACACACATCATTCTCAAACACCACACCAGGAAGCATCAGATTTAAAGCTCTAGCATGGGGATGTCCCAATCTAGCATGCCATGTGTTGTTATCAACTCCGGTAGCTGTACTGATCATGCAGATAGAAGGTTCTGTCTTTTGGAGATGATAGAGTTCATCCTGGCTGTGCCCTCTTCCTATCAACTTCCCTGTCTTTAAATCTTGAAACTCAACCTCATCTGGTCTGAATACAACCTGACAACTCAAGTCAACTGTAGCCTTCCTTACTGAAAGCAAATTAGATGTAAACTGAGGCATATATAAGGCAGATGATTCCCTATCAAACAGCCTAAGGTTCCCTATCCCTTCTATCTTAACCTTATCTCCATTTGCTATAATCACATTCCCTGAGGCAGGCTTGACATCACTAATCAAACTCCTATCACTAATCATGTGATGGCTAGCTCCTGAATCTATAATGATGGGTTTAGAGTCAGGAGAATATTTACCAACCTCCTTGGGTGAGATAAGGGCCTTGGCAGCTTTTATAAAGGAATCAAAGTCTCTTCTGGTCACTGGACTATCAGAATTGGTCGCCCCTGCCATACTCCTCCATGTTCCTCCTTCATTAGAATCACCACAGAGTGCTGATAACATGGTTGTTCCTGTAATTACTTGATGCTCAAACTCCTTGAGCTGAAATGTACTTGGCTGGCTTCCTAGGGAACTTGGAAGCTTCCTTTCTTGAATGATATAACTTATCAGACTATTGCAGGGTGAATCCAGGTTTAGGAGAAGACTGAAAACTTTGTCTTGCTCATAGACAGCTTGAAGACTCTCCCATAGATTCCCATAAACATTTTGAAGCTTCTCCCATAGACTCTTGGCGGTTCTGAGGTGATAATGATCCTCCAAGATCTGTTCAGACAGAGAGCTGTGTATAATTCCAAGTGTTTGCTGTTCCTCTTGAACCCACTTGTCTTCATGCTTTAGGCAAGTAGCCTGACTATCCTCTTGAGCCATCCTCTTTGAAGTTTCAGCCTCCATGATATGGCTGTCCCAAAGTCCATGACTTCCCAAGGTAACTCTGGCCACTCTTGACCATAAAAGATAGTTAGGACCCTCTAGGGTCACTGGAATGAGATTCTCCTTCTTCATTTTCTTGGTCGACATCATCTTTGCCATTTTTGGCAATTTCTGGAGCTGGAAATGATGAACAGCTGAAGAACAGGATGAACTTTGCCAAAAATAGAAATGAAACTCAAAGAATTGCGGAAATAAGTGAGAATAGTAGAGAGATTTGGGTCTCAAGAGCATATGGCTCTGATACCATGTGAAAATAGAGAGATTTAGTGTCTAGTTTGTGTAGAGAAAATGAAGAACAGCAAGAACATGAGAGAGAGAGATGGAATTCGCCCAGAATAAGAGAGAGAGAGAGAGGAAATCTATTTCCTTGCTTAATGTGGTTTCTGAGTACAAGTCTATTAATAGACAAACAAAACAAAAGAACTAATAAACAATTCAGACAAGTTGAGCAGAGAAAAGATTAAACAAATGGGTCTGAGCAGTCTGAAGAATAGCAGGGGCTCGTCCAGCCTTGTTGGAAAGTGACAGGTGACTGATGGTCCCCCCCTCTCTCCATTTGAATTCTTCAGCATGTGACTTATCCCCCAACGTCTCTTTGCTTCTTGTCAACATCCTCCTTTGGTTCTGAACAGATTAAGCTTCCTTTCTTCTCAAGTTAAACCTTCCCTTGTCTTGCAAGCCACGTTAGGTCACTCCTTGACCTAACTGTACGGACAAGTGATTAGTTTATACTTGATCATTCTGGATGATCCTCTTGACTTGATCTCTTCTACTCTGCTATTCATGTCTTCTTGTCAACAACTTCTCCTTGTCATTTATTTCTTCATGTCAACACCTTCTTTCTTCCAGCATAGCTTTGACAATTGAAAAACAACTTCATCTTCTCTTCCCAGTCCACATATGCTGCCGGTGTTAGAATGAAGAAGGAATAGCCCAAGGAAACAAGTTATTGAGGATTCAAGGCGAATAGAAGAAAATATGCTTTGCAAACTTGAAAATGAAGCTGGTCCGTACAACCTTGATCCACAAGTAACCAATCTGACCTAACCTACCTTGCAAGGCAGGAAAGGAGTGGGAAGGCTAAATGAGACGTTTGCAGCCTCTCTTAAGTCAAGAAAATCAGTTTTAATTTAAATAAGAGAGGCTGGTTTGAATTGGAGTGAGAAGGTCACATGTGGTGCATTGGAGGTTGAAGACAGCTGTCACTTTCACTCCATGGAGACCACACCAAGACCTGTCACATTCTCTCCAACTCTGAATGTGCCATCCTTGGCCTCTACTAAAGAAGGACTCAGTTTATATTAAGGAAAGAACATCACATGTGCATAAGAGAGTGTAGCCGACCTGTCACTATCATCAATGGGAGACTGCACCACCATCTCTCCTCCTGTCCATTTATCCTCATTTGGACGTGCCATTCCTTGGCTGTATCCTCCTTGGCTGCTTCTCATTTCCTTACAGAATTATTTGTTTAATAGAACCTATATTTAGTCATTGTTTATTGTTAGCATTTGCCTATTTAAAGGCTGGTTGTAACCTAAGGCAAACTAAGTGAGAATTAAGTTTCTCCTTCACTTATTCTCTCTATTCTCTTACTCTCTGGTTTCTTTACACTCTCATACTCAGTCTCACACGGCCTATTCTCATTCTCCATCAATCTCCCTTGGTCTTCACTTATACTTCACTAATCTTACTCATTCTCTTCTCTTGACTACAAACTGATTCTCTCTACCATTTTCTTGTTTACTCACGACCAGAATCATCCGTACACCATATTATCTTCAGTTGTCTCTATTCTCACATGGTATCAGAGCTTCCAAGCTCCTGAAACCTTCATAGCTTCCGCAAATCATCATCTTCTCAATACTGTCTCCAAAACAGTTTCTGCTACATCTCTTTATCCACTGGTCCAAAGGTCTTCCAAGAGGGAAGAACTCGCCAGAACTCAAGATAGGACAGTATACAAGTCTCTGTAACTCAAGAAAGCTTCATCTCAGTCCAGCAAGCTTTATCAAAGGCTCAGTTTCAAGTTCTGTTTCTTGCAAAACCAGTTGGTACATTCTATTGTCCATTGGTCCAAACTCTCTAAGATGGAGAGCTCAAAGGAAATGGCGACTTTGGTAGCTTCAAGGAGTCCAAAGAAGAAGCCAAACCACCACATATGGTCCAATATGCTGAAGATAATCCATGGAAAAAACCATTCTTGGAGAAAGGTCACTAGAGAAGCATTAAAGCTAAGCTGTTCTTATCATTCTCTGGCCAGCCATGCTGAAGCTCTGTTTCTGACCAACAAAACCCACGACCAGAAAGAGGACAGGAGGGGTTTGAAGTGTCTCCTTGACCAGAAGGAGAGAATCAAGAAGAGGAGGTGTTGGACAGTCAATCCACACCACAAGCCGTTCAAATTCAAGTGATTCACAGCCATGGAGGTTCAAGGAACTAGCTCAGGTTCCTTGGTTGTAAGTTAGCCTCCTTAACTCTAATAAGAGCTTGCTTAATTATCTTAAATTGTTTCTGGTTGTGTTGAGTGTCTTGTTAGTATCTTAGGGACAATTCAATGTTAATAGAGTTGTTGAACCTAGTTTCTGTCCCATGATACTTAAACATTGTGTATGCATTGTTCTAGGAGTTAGTAAGCTTGCTAGCATGATCATATAGCATCTGGTTCAATCCATTTCATTGTTATCTTGTGCTAATGGTCTGGTTAGTCCATCATAGTGGACTGGTATGCATTTAGAAGTTGGTCTAAGCTACTGGTCCCTATGGTTTTTGATGAAACCAGTAACCATTAGCTTGTGTCATGTGCATTTAGTTGCTTGTTATCTCATGCTGTCTTGAATTGAATATTGTGCATTCATATAGCTAATGTTTAAAATTGTTGCTTGATGCCTGTGTACTGTTCTAGGAGATTTCTAGCATTGTTTTGTCTTGTTCTTGTCTTAGCTCATTTGTTTGTGTGCTGTATGGTCTAGGCGAGTTTCTTAGAGCCTTTTGTGTGTCTTGTTGCATTGCTAGAGGCCTAGGAGAGTTTCCTGGTCATGTGTTGCATTCATAGCTGTGTAGCTTGATTAGATCAGTTGTCTAGTGTATGCTAAAGTCATAAATTGTCATTGCATTCTGCTACTGTCATATGTGTGATAAAATGAGCCTGGATGCCTTGTAACTGATGAGTTATCATACCTGAGCATTTAGTGAATTGATTGCATGGATTTGAACTAAATGAGTTGTTTAGATTCTGTCCATTGCATTTTCTTAAAGCATTGGGATCAGAATTGGTGAGTTACCAAGGTCTGATCCTAGTGTGTGTGGTCTGATTCTTGCTGGAGTTTGAGTGATGTTTCAGGTACACAAGTGTTGTCTCTGTCCATCATCAAATCAAGACAAAGAAGAAGACTTTGCACATGAGTTCAGAGCCTACAGAGTCTGTATATTCCTGACCATGGAAAGACCACTTTTATGTAGAGAACTGGTTGAATTAAGGGCAGCCTGTTTGGGTGTTGAGCTCCTGGTTCAAAAGACTTACAAGAGGAAGTGGAGAAGAGATTAAGGGAGGAACCGGTTGACTTAAGCGCAGCTGTAGGGGTGATGCGCTCCTAGTTTCAAAACTCAATGTTGCTCACTTCCAAGCTTGGTCCTTCACTTATTCTCTCTGGATCAAGCTTGAGGAGGGGTAATGATGAGCATTCCTGAAGGTCCAAGTCTTCCATTTCCTCACTTCAGATCAGAAAGTGAGAGTATGCAAGTGGTGGAATTCACCCTTGCAAGATTTCTCATCAGCCGGATCATAGAAACATCAGCAAGGACAGCAACAACTTGGTGTTAGAACTGGCCATTAGAGACTACTTGGCAAGAAGATCAGGTAGAGAGGCAAGCTGATTGGAATACTATGAATCAGCCCAAGGCTTGGGAGTTAGAACAGTTACCTTCTGGTTGGGAAGCTATGGATCAGCTTCTATATGGAGTTAGAACAGTTACCTTCAGTTGGGAAGCTATGAATCAGCCCATAGCATGGGTGCTTGTACCTGGTTGATAAAGCTTCAAGAAGAGGCTTGAATGGTGATTTCAAAGTACCTACTGAGCTCATGAGCAAAGGCAGACTTTGACTCAATCCCTAAATGGAGGCAAGAAGCCAGAAGAAAGGGGGAGACAAGCTCTGATCTTAACAAGAGGCTCAAGGCTGATTTCAGTATGTAGCAAGTGGCACTTAATCTGAATGTGAAGCAAGGGTGCCAGATTGCCATCGAAGAAAGGCCATGATCCAGGGTTTGTGAGTCCCTCAACATGATCATAAGGCTCATAAACCCACTGGCCAATCCCCAGGCTGAAGTAGTTGCACTCTTTTTCCCTAAGTATGGTTTTATCCCAAGAGGTTTTCCATACTTAGGTTTTTAATGAGACAAGTACTCTCAGTTCCAAGCTTGCCCAAGGATCTCCTGTGGTCAAGCTTGAGGGGGAGTGTTAGAATGAAGAAGGAATAGCCCAAGGAAACAAGTTATTGAGGATTCAAGGCGAATAGAAGAAAATATGCTTTGCAAACTTGAAAATGAAGCTGGTCCGTACAACCTTGATCCACAAGTAACCAAGCTGACCTAACCTACCTTGCAAGGCAGGAAAGGAGTGGGAAGGCTAAATGAGACGTTTGCAGCCTCTCTTAAGTCAAGAAAATCAGTTTTAATTTAAATAAGAGAGGCTGGTTTGAATTGGAGTGAGAAGGTCACATGTGGTGCATTGGAGGTTGAAGACAGCTGTCACTTTCACTCCATGGAGACCACACCAAGACCTGTCACATTCTCTCCAACTCTGAATGTGCCATCCTTGGCCTCTACTAAAGAAGGACTCAGTTTATATTAAGGAAAGAACATCACATGTGCATAAGAGAGTGTAGCCGACCTGTCACTATCATCAATGGGAGACTGCACCACCATCTCTCCTCCTGTCCATTTATCCTCATTTGGACGTGCCATTCCTTGGCTGTATCCTCCTTGGCTGCTTCTCATTTCCTTACAGAATTATTTGTTTAATAGAACCTATATTTAGTCATTGTTTATTGTTAGCATTTGCCTATTTAAAGGCTGGTTGTAACCTAAGGCAAACTAAGTGAGAATTAAGTTTCTCCTTCACTTATTCTCTCTATTCTCTTACTCTCTGGTTTCTTTACACTCTCATACTCAGTCTCACACGGCCTATTCTCATTCTCCATCAATCTCCCTTGGTCTTCACTTATACTTCACTAATCTTACTCATTCTCTTCTCTTGACTACAAACTGATTCTCTCTACCATTCTCTTCTTTTCTCACGACCAGAATCATCCGTACACCATATTATCTTCAGTTGTCTCTATTCTCACAGCCGGATCATCATCACCATAGAAAGGATGGATTCTTATCTTTTGGTCAGCAAACTTGTCTCTGCCTTCATGCCCACGTATCAGTCTTCTCTCTTTGCTTCTAGACTCAAGACTATGACGAATATCTTGTTGGAGATCCTGTCTAAACTCCTTCCAAAGTTGATCAAGACTAGCTTTCATCTTCTGCTGCAGCTGAGCATTCACTGCCTTAAGTAACAGCCTTTCATCCTTAGTGAGGACTCCTTTCTGATCTCCTGCCATGGTACCTGAGACAAGAGAAAGATTAAGCCAGTAAGTAGTTCAAGGAGTACACGAGAAGTAAGAAGGAAAAAGATCAACACAAAAAGGATAAGCTTGCTCGGCAAGATAAGAGAAAAAAGGATAGCGGCTAGGTTTTTCCAATTCTAGGGCTTCCGCCTGCAAGCAAAAAGGAAATTCTTCTAAATCTTGTCTAAAACTTCTCTAAGATTTCGAGCAGACTAACAACTTAGATCTACTCGTGTTCAAGGTGATTAACAAGATTTGCAGAAGGAACAAAGTGATCTAGGGAGACAAGAACTTATGCGGCTAGGGTTTATCAACTAGGGTTTCTGCAAGCAAAAAGGAAAAAGTTTAAAACCTTGTCTAATCTCTATTAAATTCGAGCAGCCCTAAACTGATTAGATCTACTGCTTATTCAAGATGATAGAGATGAAACACGGATGAAACAAAAAGAGTTTAAGAGAAAACGAAACTTCCCTAACCAAAGTTGCTCTGATACCACTTGATGCGCCCCTAGGATGATCTTTGGTTGATGGGTATGGATAGATCCTTGCAAGAAAGAATCAGAGACTCAAGTTCTTCAAGGTTTGTGGATTGAATGGTGACACAAGAGGGATGGATGATCTCTTGATACTCCTAGGCGACTGATCTGGATATGACGCACCAAATAAGACACCCTTAGGTCTCTGGATATTACACACCAGAACTCGACACACTTTCTAGAGAGAGAGCCGTCAAGAGAGAAAAGAAACTCGTGGTTTATTGATTGCTTGAGTACAATAGGGTTAGGAGAACCGTTTAAATAAAAGAAACCAGAGAACAGGCTCTCTAGGGTTTCGAAAATAGTAAAAAGGAAAACTATACTTTAAAAATAACATAATCTTAAAAATGTAAACTTCTGCTAGTCTTGGGCCGAGATAGAGCCTAAGTGATGTGTAAGACAAGTTGTGGCCTCGTTAAAAACCTTCCTCCGGAAAACCTCGTGGGACAAAACCAAAAGCAAGGAAAAGAGCACGCACCAAATGTCTTGCCTAGACACTAACTCAGATTGATGTAGAGATGGCTTGAATTGTGATCAAGACATCTCGGATCAAACCTTGTCCAAGACTTCCTTCTTGTTGGGGATGTGAAGTGAGTAATCCAACAACATTCTCCTTAAGTTTCTTGACTCTGGAACGAGTCATGGGACCTTCTGGAATGGCTAGAGCATCATCACCAGGCTGCTGCTGCATTGTGGCTTCATGTGGCTCATCTAGACTCTCCTTGTTCTCCTTAGTGATCCGGTCCATGATCACATCATCCTTGGTGCTTTCCATGATCACATCATAAGCATTATGTTTTAGAGGCTGCCTTACCTCTTTCTCTCTTAAGGCAGCCTAATACTTGTAAAACTCACTCTAAACTCTTCTTTACCTCTTCTTAAGCTCTAGATTACTGATTCTATTTCTCATTCTCCTTAAGTGAACAAACTGTAAGTGTTGTGTCACTTCTCAAGGATTAGATTCAAACTAGAGATTCTTTGCCACACATAACCAGTTTGCTGTCTAGGATCTTGGTTATAGTGTAGGCTGTGTAAGAGGATTCAACCACCAGTTGGTTGTTTCTTCCTTTGAATGGTGAGTTCCTGTTGTATGGTTGAAGAGGATTCAGTTACAAGTTAACTGAATACTCTCTTGACATGAGACAAACACTCATGAATTCCAACATGGTATCAGAGCCTTGTTGCTCTTCTTTGGGATCAAACTCACCTCTTTTCTCTCAGTTTTTTGAATAAATCCTTTCTCTCCCACTCTGATATAAGGTTAGCTTGGTCAATACTTGTTAGTATCTTAAATCAAGCTTGAGGAAGAGAGAGATTTCGAAAATGCTTCACCATTATGCTTTATCCATTGGATAATAGCTCTCTCTTAATGGAGCATCTCTTTGACCAGTGGACAAACTGTTTTGATCCATTGGTTTCATTGTAGTCTAATGATGTGATCATGGAAAGCACCAAGGAATATGATGTGATCATGGACCAGATTACTAAAGAGGGCAAAGAGATCTTAGACGAGCCCCATGATGCCACAATGCACCAGCAGCCTGGTGATGATGCTCTGACCATTCCAGAAGGTCCCATGACTCGTTCCAGAGTCAAGAAACTTAAGGAGACTGTTGTAGGATTACTCACTTCACATCTACAAAAGAAGAAAGTCTTGGAAAAGGTTTGATCCGAGATATCTTGATCACCATTCAAGCTATCTCTACATCAAGCTGAGTTAGTGTCTAGGCAAGATATTTGGTGTGTGCTCTTTTCCTTACTTTTGGTTTTGTCCCACGAGGTTTTCCGGAGGAAGGTTTTTAACGAGACCACGACTTGTCTTACAAATCACTTAGGCCCTATCTCGGCCCAAGACTAGAAGAAGTCCTTTTATTTTAAGCTTATGTTATGTTATAAACTATAGTTGCCATTTTAATGTTTTCGAAACCCTAGAGAGTATGTTCTCTGGTTTCTTTTATTTAAAGGGTTCCCTAAACCCTATTGTAGTCAAGCAATCAATAAACATCGAGTTTATTTTCTCTCTTGACGGCTCTCTCTCTCTAGAAAGGTGTCGAGTTCTTCTGGTGTGTATATCCAGAGACCTAAGGGTGTCTAAGTTGGTGTGTCATATCCGACTTGTTCATCTAGGAGTATCAAGAGATCATCCATCCCTCTTGTGTCACCAATCAATCCACAATCCTTGAAGAACTTGACTCTCTGATTCGTTCTTGCAAGGAACTATCCTCCCTATCAACCAAAGAGCATCCTAGGGGCGCATCAGGTGGTATCAGAGCAACTTTGGGTAGGGAAGTTTCGTTTTCTCTTTAAATCTCTTTGTTTCATCTGCAAAAATCTCTTTAATCATCTTGAACACGAGTAGATCTAGGTTGTTTAGGCTGCTCAAAAACCTTAGAGAAGTGTAGACAAAGTTTAAAGGATTTTCCTTTTTGCTTGGTAGGCGGAAACCCTATTCCTTTTTGACCTAGCTGCATATCCTTTTTGCTTTTGTTTTGCAAAACAAGCTTAATTTTGTGTTCACCTTTTTCCTTTTTACTTGTCTTGTTTGCCTAGAATCTTTTTACTGGTTGTCTCATTTTCCTTTGTGCAGGAAGCAATAGGGACGAAGTCTGAGGAGGAAACAACTTTGGTTAGGGGAGTCTCGTTTTCTCTTAAATCCTTTTTTGTTTCAGCCGTAACCCTTCTCTATCATCTTGAATAAAGTAGAACTAGAGATTGTCTTAGGGCTGCTCGTGTGCTTTGTGTTCTAGGCGAGATCTTGACATTTTTTCCTTTTTTGGTTTAGGCGAAAGCCCTAGATTGTTAGTTAACCTAGCCGCAAAAATACCTTGCCGAGCAAGTACTTTTTGTATTGCGTTTTTCTTTGTTCCTTCTCATGTACTCCTTGAACTACTTACTGGCTTAATTTTTCTCTTTTCAGGTACCATGGCAGGAGATCAGAAAGGAGTCCTCACAAAGGATGAAAGGCTGTTACTTAAGGCTATGAATGCTCAGCTGCAGAAGAAGATGAAAACCAGCCATGATAAACTTTGGCAGGAGTTTAGACAGGATCTCCAACAAGCTACTGGTCATAGTCTTGAGTCTAGAAGCAACGAGAGGAGACTGAGACGTGGGCATGAAGGCAGAGGCAGTAGCAGAGACAAATTTTCTGATCAAAAGATGAAAATCCCTCCTTTCTATGGTGATGCTGATCCTTCTGCATATGTGGAGTGGGAAGAGAAGATGGAGTTGATTTTTAGTAGTCAACACTGTGCTGAAAAAAAGAAGGTTCAGATGACTACTGCTGAGTTTTGTGGTTATGCTTGGAGATGGTGGAATCACTTGATAAGGTCCAGAAGACTTGATGGAAAAGAACCCGTGGAAACTTGGCATAAGCTGAGGACGTTGATGCGAAGAGAGTATGTTCCAAGACAGTACCACAAGGAAGTACTTCGAAAACAACCATTTGTGACAAAGCTCTACTCTTCAATCTCAGTTCAGACACAACCTGACAGCAAGAGATCACGTCCATCCAGTACTTTTGGTTCATCTAGCAAGGCAGTAACCTGTTACAGCAAAGATAAAACAGAAAAACATTCCTGGTTCAGTGAGGAAGATAAAAAGAAGTTATTACAAGTAATGGTGGATGTGGAGAAGCAATTCAAAGGGACCAACTCTGGACGTTCATCACAGCACTAAGAACCAGACTCAGCTGCACAATCATACTTAACTGCACCAATTCAAGAAGCTCAAACAGAAACATCTATGGTAAAAGGAAAGTCTGGGACAGAACAAGAGTGTTCTCTTTTCGTACCTCAGCCTGAATTTAATTTCAGTACTTCTTGTGGTGAGCTAACTTTTCTTGAACCGGTACAACCGAGTAGCCTTGTTTTAGTGTCACAAGTTGCAAAAGAAGAAACAGCAGAGAAAGAACCAGAGCAATCAACACAAGGAGAAGAACTAGAACAGCACAAAAACTTGCAGTCTGAAACAGCTCATGAATCCTTGTCTTATGACTTACAAGAGCACTGTAAGGAATTTAATATGCTTGCTTCTGTGCCTGAAATGTTTGTTAAAGTGAGTACTGAAGACATAAAACGTTTTGATCTTGACAAAGTAAAAGATTTTTGTGTTTCAAAATCTGCTTGTGAAAACATGTTTAAATCTCTTAAAGAACTTAAACCAGAAAACCTACTTGATCAAAAACGTTTTCCAAATCAAAATAAAAACATTTCTGGTCATATTTTGAGTCTTGATCATTTTCTGAAACATAGAAAAAGCTTTGATCACTTTGAAAAGGTTTTAGAGCTTGAGTTGAAACGAACTGATTTCTGTTTTAGAAAACCTTGTGATTCATTTGCTAGAACTAAAGAGAAGTTTTTTTTTTTGTGAATTCTAGGCATGATTTGATCCCTAATGATTATCTTGCATCTACATATGCCTTGAAAGAACCTAAGAAGTTGCATGAACGAAATTGCATCATTCTGATGTTAAGTTTGAATTTTGAAATCTGCAAATATCTCTGGCTTGAGATTGATTGTTTGTGTGATGAAAATGATTCTAAAAAGTGTAGGATTGTTCTTTGCAGGATATTCTAGTGTATAACACTTTCTTTTGATAACTGTTGCACAATGAAACTAGAACTCTTTGCTTCTGAATGTGTGAACTTTATCCTTGATCATATTTGGGTCTGTAATATTTTTCGTTGATATGCATAGTAGATGGAAGAGTCTCTGTTTTGTGCTCTGACATCCTGATGTGATCATGGAAAGCACCAGGAATGTAATGTGATCATGGACCAGCTCAACAAGGAAGATGATG
>CAJHQP010010077.1:0-19906 GCA_905132765.1 Moricandia arvensis
TTTACCTTGATGTCCTTAAGCTCACTTAATAACTTACTTTTGTGCCCTTATTATTCATATCATTCCTAACTCACCCAAAAACAGAATCTCGGCAAATTTATTTATAACTCGCGCTATATAGCAACCAACTTATCTTTAAACTATGATGTCTTAATGGTCGGTTACCTAGCCTACTGCTTCGGACCGACCCTCAACCGACACTACTGTAAGATCAGACATATGTAGCAAGATCGCATTAAACTCAACGAAAGCAGACTTAACAACTCTTGTTTGCAGTTGTTTGGTTCAGTTTTAAGTAACTAAACTCATAATTGAGCAAGCACAACGCTAGAAAGCTTCAAAGACTCTCAGACAACGTAATTAAAACGTGTCAAGGCAACATAAAAGAGCAACCAAGAAACACGAAAGATTCAGTACAGTTGAAAGCGCTTCAAGAAACTTATCCATGTCACTCACTTCTCTGTAACTCTATGCTCTCCACTGGACGAAATAGGTGATGGTAATATACTCTAGGTTTCCTCAGCCTTCTTCGGACTGATTCCCTCCACCCCACAAAGCATCCGTAGATGGTGGTGAACAAATTTACGATCAGGACGTCGATTCCCTTTTGGACGGGTTTGATAAGATAATTTCATCGGTTTTAGTTTCATATAGCGACAGTGTTTCAGACTTGTGCAGAGATAAAGGAAAAAAGAAAAATCAAAGTCGAACATAGGGGTGCATAGAAGAAGTTGGTAGTGAAAGTTAAAATTATGTTTGGAGTGGTTTTTGATTTGATCCTACATCCATCCATTCTTTATTTTATTTATTTTAATTTAGAATTAATTGGACGCAAATACTACCCCAAATGGGGTCTATACTAGTCACCATCTGACCCCATAAACAGATGCCCGCAAGTTATATATACCGATTTGTTATTTTTCGTGGATCTTCGTCTCGATTTGGCCGTATTCGCCTAAGTCGTTCCATTTACATGTGGGTGGTGTCGAGGTGCGTCCATTTTTTTAATTTCATTTTCGTTATCCCAGAACCCTAGGCGTTCTCTTGGTAAATCTTGCATTCCATTATTCCGTTCTCACTGCTCATTCACTGCATTTATACATTGGCTGCACTCTCAATTCCATGTGTCAAAAGGGAAAGTATAATCGAATCTGATAATTAATTTTGAGTTCACTTTGATTCTTAAAAAATAAATTTTAAATAAATGTTAGTTAGTGAAGTCATACAAATTAAATTACATCAATTTTGTGTGGATAGATCACATGCAATTTTCTGGTTTTGATTCCGATTCTGTCCGTTGTCTACGCGGGATTACACAAATATTGTACGGACGTTAACAGAAGTGTTTATAAGCTATAGATATTAAACACCACTTTGACTCTTTTACGCTTCGCGTTAATGAAATGCTCAGTTCACATAGGTACCAACAATTTATTTTCAGTAGACGTAGTTTAACAGAAGAATAAGTACTGATTAAGCAATTTTTTTACGCTTCGCGGAAAATAAATGTGTTGGGGCTGTTAACATAACTGTACTTTAAGTACAGTACGTTAATCCTTAGCAAGTGCTTATATTTTCGTTAGCCGTTTAGGATATAACTAAGGACCTAAGTCTCTCTAACGTCTTTCGTACGTTAATAAGAATGAGAAAGACGTGAATCCATAATCGGAACAAATGCATCCTCGACAACCCCAATTTGTCAGGATTACGGCAAGCATTTTTGGTTGCGTCAATATGGTCTTGGTGTCTCGTAGTCCTCTATCAGTGCTCCAATCAATGGTTCCTTATGCTTGTGGCATACCTTTGTCAAGTAATCGGGATCGATTTCAATATGGGTTGCTAGCTCTCGATCAAAATTTGGTTTCGACACTTTAATCAGCTTTATTGCATTATATTTACTATTGGATAGACATAATCACTTCACTCCTATCTCTCTTTTCCATTACTGCTAGATTAACGCATCATCACATCTAAATCATGTGGGGCTGGGTTGAGCTTGCAAGATGCAATTCCATTGTCTTCGTTTTCCGCTTGAATTTACTTGTTGTCTTATGTGTCGTTAGTTTTTCAATCAATAAGCTTTCTATTTATATATACATAGAGAATATTATTGTGCCGGGTCCACACTTCGGTAGCGCCAAGCGGCTGGGTGTTGTCAGAATTCGTTTTTTTGTTAAGCTTTACGGTGATGCTGTATTTTAAGAGGGTTTTGGTTATGATCTGCAGTATTTGTTGCGTAGTAATTCTTTGTTTTTTCATGCGGATAATATCTTGCAATCACTAGGTACGCTCATGCGACTTGTTGTCCATTGACAGTTCCCATTTCGCGCTCCTTATTGTGTATATATGTCTCTAACTAAGTGAAGATTTGTAATTCTTCACAGGTAATCGTAGAAAGAACATGTTCCAATAAAGCTTACTATCAGGAAGAGTTTCTAAACGACATATAAGTTATGATTACTAAGCAATTTGATTATTGTTTGTAGATATATGCAGGTTAAGTATTTTATTACACCTAAATTACTTACTTTTACCAGTTTATCTTTATCACTACTCACCTTAATGAAAAATATATATTTCTACATTATATACTGTTTTATTATAGTAGCACGCAATTGAGATCACTGGTAATCTAGACTTGGTTTGCACATTAAGGAATACACTACAATTATAATTTTCCCAAGTTAACGAAACAGGGTCTCGACAAGTTATACTCCCACTTGGGTGGATATAATATCGAGTGCACTCTACATATTCGAAAGTTGCTCACTGTCGAGACCTGTAGAATAGCGGGCATTCCAGTCTAATCGATCGTTTTCGTTTATTTTGATTTTTCTAAGTCTCCAAGATATGTACATACTTACCATTATTTATATTACCCCATTACCCCTCCTAGGTTCCACCCTCTTTCCTCGGATGTCTACGGTCTCGCGACAATTCACATTGGTGAACAAATCGTTGGGGAATCGCGATGTCGTATCTCTACTGTATTTGGTTCAGGCACTCTCCTGATTGTCCGTCATGCATTCATCATTTTCCTGACTTATCGCATTAAACTCTACAGCATCGGGAGCATAGACACTCTGGAGTCTCCCTATTTAATCGGGCATGTGAAGGCGCGGAGAAATGGTGTATGTTCCTTCTTAAGATGAACATATCTCTGGTAACATAGGTAAACCTCAAAACTATTCAGAATATCTCTATTAAGCACATTCCTTTTTTTTATACTAATAACCAATCTATGCTCTTGTGGCTATGTTCTCACACTTTCTCACTTGGCATCCTCTCAGAAGATTATGAGAACAATAGCGTATTCTTTTGAGTTCGTGTCGCTCTATCGCACCAGGGGAAAATCTCCAAGCTCTCGCCCACTGGTTGCTTATACGGGTTAAACTTAAGCGCACGTATATAGTTATAAATTCCTCAGAATGGTAATATTAAAAACTCACTTATGTGGAAAAGTGGCCTCCATTCGACCCTTTTTCACTTGGCCTTCATTCCTGCCGTTATCATTCTCAATTGAATTTATTAGTTATGAAAACACACCTCTCTCGCATTCTGAGAGATTTGGTGTTCCTTCAAAATTATAATATTCTTTACTATATATAGTCCATAATTCAGCAGCGAGTTGATTAGTATTTTACTGTGTCATACTGGAAATATCATATATCTGATTCCGAGAGTGAACGCAAGCGACATCGAGACATTCGTAGAGTAGTTGTGATAAATCAACATACGATTTAAAAAAAATATGTGGACCACGACTGGATTTCTACCAACTTAATATTGATCATATGTCGGAGCAATACCAATGCCAGGCATGGACTTGTCGTTGGGAGTGCCAAAAGGCATTGGGGACTGTCAGTCTCCGAACTTGCTCAGAAGAGAAGACCAAATGGAACTCTGTCGATGTCAGGGATATTATTATTTATAAAATTTAGTTTCTAGTTACAAAATTTTCGGTCATTTAAGCTTTACGTGTGGTTCTTATGAGTGTGTCAATCGACTAGGGAATAAACATTGTTACGCGATGGAAGCGCGAGCTGGTGTTCGAAACATCTCAGGTGAGTCTACAATATCCAATTGTTATCTTCTCTCTTGATTCTACGGAGGATAATTCAGATTTCCTTTGCATGTATTTCGATAATAAGCCGAGTTCAACGTTGGCGGACATTTGGACTCACGGGAGAGTAGGGTTATATTGACCGTTCCTGCGCGAATATATTTAATATCAGATTGGGATTGATTATTCGGTCCGGGAATGTTGAGAAATGATTGTATTTTACCAATAGCATATCAGAAAATTTGTTTGGGTCTTGGGGGGTCAAATCGACTGAACAACTGAGCATTGAAACCATCACTCGAAACTCAAAGAGTCATATGCCGAGATATTAAGATGCCATAAGAGGCACATATAATTATTTTCATATCCCAAATGCACACTTTTTTAGGTTTGGGACTTATTTAAGATATTAGTTCCGTTCGATTTTGGGTATTTCTCGGGATAGATTCGGTCGTCACATATCTTCGGTTCCCGTATTGTCAGAATTCGAAATACCCATTGGTTATCTCTATCACTATTGTTCTCTTTCTCGTTGGTTCTCGACCTCATTTTGTTTTATTCTTATCACTCTCATTATTTGTTTGTTGAGATTTTACTCTACAAACTTTCTTCCACATTGTCTGAGTTTTCGGGATACTTATGTAATTAGGTGAGTTACAAAAATCATATTCTATCTTATTTTCGGTTTGAACTATTCAAGTCATTCTTTGTTGTCCTCTAAGACCTCTCTATCACTCATATGGGGCTTCAATCTTTCCCCTGAGTTTCTCTGCAGAGGATTTTGGTAGTAGGAAGAGTCCGTAGATTACATGTCGTTGTTGTAATGGGGCTCTTTGTGTGATAAACTCTTTAATTAAAGTTACTCCTTTTGACGCAGTACGCATAGGAACTGTTGAATACATGGAAAGTATCCTTATCTCTGGAAACCGTTCCCTGATCGAATTTAGTAGTTCACGCATACGCCGAGGCTCCTTCAATCTCATCTTCTCCAGATTCAGGATTTATCGCTTCATACTCTAGCAAATAGTGGAACTTCTGCTTTCTGAGAATTTCTGACACTATGCCATCTTGCTTTTACCGGTTTTTTTTGTCTTCAATCTTCTCCTTGCTCATGGTAGCTAGAGTATGATTTTTGCTACCTCTCAAAATCTGTGTTCTTGTACTGTTGCTAGATGCCAGATTCTTAATCAATCTTGTAGCTTCTTCAGGGGCTCCTAGTGGCTGAATTTCCTTCACTAGCTGTGTCCCAAGCCATCTGATACGGCAATCCAATATCCTTGAAGAAAGTGCTAAGAAGCTGCACTTCGTTGAACACGTGATCGGTGGACAGTCTCTCTGGTATGACTTGAATCTGATCCATGAGTTTCTGAAAGACTCTGAAGGTTCTTGTGAAAAGTAGCAATCTTGCTCCTCAGATCTTCTGCCTCTTGGCGTCATCAAAGAAGTTACGCAAGAAAGCGTTCTTTAATGTCAGTCCAGGATGTCAAAGATCCTGGTGGTAGATGCTTAAGCCAATATGAAGCTTCTCCAGCAAGCGAGTACTTGAAGAGCTACAAAAAGAATTAGTCCTCATGGACTCCATTGGCTTTAATAGCAGCCACTAGATCCTCAAATCGCTCCAGATCGATCCATAGGTTCATCGTGTCGCAACCCATGGCAAAGCGTTTGCGCTACCTGTCTGAAGTAGGCGGGCTTGATTCTCTGAAAAGCTGGAGGACGAATCGCGGATCTGTTGGCGTAGAACTGGTCCGGACGGTTGTAGTCAGCCAACGTTCTCTGAGCAGCTTTAGGCGTTAGCTTCAGGTTGAGCTATTGTTAGCGTCTGCTTCTACTTCTGTATCAAAGATTATAGTCCCCTGATTTTCTATCCTTGACTTGCTCATTACGCAGATGACCATTGAGTTCATGCAAGTCTCCATTCTCATTCTGCGCCACACATTATAGAGCGTTAACCATCTGAAACTCGTCTGCTGTCGTCGATCGATGCGGATGAGGTGTTGTCGATCAATGCTATATGATCAATATCGGTCGATGCTAGAGTTCTGATATCGGTCGATGGTAACTTTGATCGATGTTATCGTAAAGAAGTGTCGGTCGACGCTGGATGTATGTCGGTGAATCGATGCTTGTCTTGTCCTTTGTTGCTCCTGGTACTCTCTTGCATGCACCTGAAAATCAAATAAAAAGAATAACCAGTAACTTTGAAAATAACAAACCTAGACTAAATCCTAAAAAATAAATCTAATGGCGACACACTGTTCCTCGGCAACGGCGCGCCGGCAATGTCGTTGTAGTATAGTGGTAATATTCCCGCCTGTCACGCGGGTGACCGGGTGGTTCGATCCCGACAATGGCACCAAATTTGACGTGGGGTGTTTTTATGTTCTAGCAGGGTATAAATATCCTGAACAAACAACTGTCAAATTAACCGTTAATCCTAACACACAAAATAAACTCTTGTCAATAGAGATCATGTGTAGTACTTAGGGATCAAATCCACAGAGAACAATGCACACAATATCTCCTAATTATTAATCTTGGAGCATTAGAACTTTTAAGTGTAGCCACGTGTCATCACTAGGATGATTCTCAAAATCCTTAGAAAAAAGTTGGTCCATCTAATTATAGACTATACTTTTATTAAATTAACATTTATATTGATTAGTAGTGAATAAAATGATATTAACATTCTTTCCTTAAATAAAGCTATGGAATTAACCTAATATGATTAACATATATGTGACAATTAATGTTTTGAATAATAAAGATTTGATAATATATTTGTATTCTTCATCATTTTTTTTAATTTATATTATTAAAAAAATTAAACAATCACATTAACCATATAATAAAAAATCTATTTTTTTCTTACATGTTATATTATGAATTTTTAAAAACAACTATAAATTACTAAAACAGTAAAAGCATTACAATCAAAATTTGTGAACAATGTTTTTTTATAAGAAGATACAAATGATTATAATATCATATGAATATTAAGTATCATTTAATATATATTCAAATTATATATATATACACTTTAATATTGTTTAAATTAAACTATATATCATATAAAATACATATATGTTAATTATATACTTAAATGAATCATTACAACATATTTTGGTACACACATGTCATTATAACATATTAATATACGAGCTATATATATTAATCCTTAAATATTAAAATCCTTAAAAGCAGTATTGAGAAATCTTATGCTATCAGCCTATCACTACAATGAGAAATCTTATATATATTAATCATGGAGCCTATATATACGAGTTTTTTTGTAGTCACATGTTATTACTATAATGATTTTTAAAATCTTAAAAAAAATTAAGTTAATCCATCTAACATATATTATACTTTTTATTAAACTAGTTATCAGATTAGTTATTCGTGTATAAAATAATAATTTATATTCTTTCCTTAAATAAAAACTACGAAAATTACCTAATATGATTAACAAATATGTGAAATTAATGATTTTGAATAATATATATTTGATAACAATATATGTATCTTCCATCATTTTTGTTCAGTTTTATATTCTTGAAAGACATTTAAAAATCACATAAGTATATAATAAAAAAATCTAGATTTTTTCTGATAACTATATTTTGAATTTTTTAATATAAATTACTAAGGGCTGTTAAAAATCTACGATAAAATTGTTTTGATCAATTGTTTAAATTTTTTATTATAACAATATTTAAATTATCATAAAATCATGTAAATATGAAGTTTCATTTAATATATATACATTATTTCAATATCATTTAAATTAAAATATATATATCATATATATAATACATAAACATGTTAATAAAATAATATCATATTAATAAAATAATATTTTTGTCATAAAAAATATAAAAATGTTAATAAACTCAAGCCTCAATAAATAAATATTTTATATTAAATATATTATATATCTATATCAATATCATTTAATTTTAATTATATACTATATAACATAAATAAATGGTTTATTATGTTTTTATCAACAAAAAGTTTTGTAAATAAAAAGAAAGATTGTTTTTATTGATGCACTTACTCAAATTTAATGTATACATAATAGCTATTCGCTCCTCAATTATTCAATATATTTATTATTGCATAATATATAAATTAATACAAAATAAATAATATTATCTACACATAATTTTTAACATAATTAATCTTCATTATGCGCAAGCATGGATCTCAAATGTTACTTGATCATATCATTTCAAAAATATGATTCTTCATATCGAAGTGAGATGGTAAATTATACCATTTGAATGATATCATTGAAACCCAATGTAAATTAAATAAGTTTTTTTTAAATATATCAACAAACATCATCCTACTCATCAACATTATACCGACGATCCATAACTATACGTTTGGAGAATTATGACATCATGGTTGAACAATCAAGATTAATATTTAATGATAATTAGTATATTAATTTCACCCCGCGCATGCGTGCGGGTAATCATCTAGTATTTCTTATTTCTAAAGACTAAGCTAGGTAACTATATATATTGGTAGCAAGTAATCAGTTCAAAGAAATATTCCTTATTAGAAGGTATAGATGCAATATGAAAATATGCTAATACTGAAGATATGGAAATGTGCTAATAATGCAAATATTAAAATATGCTAATAATGCAAATATGCAAATATGCGAATAATAAAAATATGGATGTATGCTAATAATTTAACTAGATGCAGATGTAAATATGCTAGATCTAGGGTTTCAGGTTAGTGGATTATAATAATATAAGTTAAGGGTATTTATTCATGGAACTCGATATCTAATGTAAAAGAAACCAACTCTCGCATGTGAGTCTAATCTATTGACCAAGTCCAATGTCTCAGCTCTCGCTTGTTGACACAGAATGACCATCGATTGATGGCAATGATCATGCTTCAATCGAGGGTTTCTTGAGTTAAGCTTTATGACCTAATTTGATAAGTTCAATAGATTAACTAAATCAACTCTCTTTTGTTTCTAGCAACCTAGTTCAACAGAATAGATTCCGGCAATAGACCATGCTCTCGCTTGCGCCTAACTATCCTATTATCAGGTTTCAAGTTAACTACTCTAGAACACAAGCAATAAAAACAGTTATAATAATAGATCTAATAATGACCCAAACAATTCTATTGTTCGGCTAATCGAGCAGTAGCATAAATAAACCCTAAATCTAGTTGATAACTATTCAGACATAATTAAAAGTAAAATAATAATCTGAATAAAATGCATAGATAAAATACTGGGGTTTCAATACAAATCTCCCTAAGGAGTTATGAATCTTCTCCCTAAATAAATCCTAAAACTATGGTGAGTTGGTGCACACTTAGCCCCCTCACTCACACACTTTCAGCACCTTTCACCCAGCACACCTTCTCTGGGTAATCTTGTAATCTTGTGTCATGTCTCTAACTTGGGTTTGAAAGTCGGTTGTCTGCGAATTGGACATCGATCGATGGCAGATGTGCAATATCGATCGATCTTGGTCATATAACATCGGTCGACGCCAACGTTGTATCATCGATCGATGGTAATCTTGTACTTCGACTCTCACAATGATCAGCTACGGATTATTCTTTCTAAATGCTACAAAAGCTCCAAGTATCTCTATATATCTCCAAAACGTACCTGGACATGAAAAGACCTCAAAACATAGTCTAGACACACATAACATAACCTAAATAGAGTCTATAACATAGTTTAAAACTGGTAATAGATAGGCTATATCAGATCCTAAAAGATTACCATAGCAGTTCTATATCTCAACAGTTCATATAAACACTAATAAAACCCTAAATCTAACAAGAGAAACTACTCAGACATGACTAAGCAAAGCATAACAATAATCTCAATAGAATGTATACATAGATCGAGTAAGAAAAAATTGAGTTCCAATACAAATCTCTGAAGGAGTCTTGATCTTCTCCCTATCGAATAACTAAAAAGCTTCAAAAAATGGTGGTAAATTTTAGGTAGTTGTGGTGGGGTATTATTTACCAAAACAATTGCAAAACACATAAATATTAGGCATAAGTCAGCCAGAGGCAGTCTTGTAATATGGGGATCTTATGGGCTTGAGTAGATCTCAACTTTAAGTTGGCCCGTCTAAGCACACGAATATCGATCGACACCAAAGGATCAATGACGATCGATACTTCTTCTTGATTACGTGTCTGACTTCTGATTTTTTTTCAATAGCTACGAATTTCCTCATCATTAAGCTCCAAAATAATTAATAATCTCCGCATTGCTCCAAAACATACATGAACCTATAAACACTCTAAAATAAACTCCAAGCACCTATAATAGACTCTAAAAGCACATTAATATGGGTGAAAGCTGATAAAATCCATATTATATAAACTACCCTAGAATTATCATTTTTCTTGTGCTCAAGAAAGAATATAACAGTCCCGAAGAGGTTTGAAATCGCAGGGACTCACACAATTTTTAAACTTACTATTATCACCTCTATGTTGCAGCCACATTGAATCAATGCCAACTTTATAGGGACTTTATGTACTTTACCGTAGCTTAGCAACCAAAACCATCCACCCAACAACTTAGTTAATATTGTCTCACAAACCTCTCTACTAACCTCATTTTTCACAATAAAAAGGTGCATGCTTTACCTTGGGGGTATCGATCAAAGGACACATGGATTCTTACTCAAGCAAGTTTCTGAACACACATGTAGCCTTCTCTTATCCCTTTCTTGCCTCTTTACTTATTTTCTGAATCTTTTTCGTTTCTTCTTTTCCTAATGAACAGTGATGATACTGCAGTCCATCTTGTTCATCTTCCTTTTTTATTTTGACAAAGTGTAGGCGAATAATGGGGTAATAGGAATTTTTCCTTCCCCTCGCTTTTAATAATGTGTGATCATTCCTTTATGAATTAGAACAATGGGATCACAAAAAGTTTCCTACACCTCTGCATCTTTCATGAAATCATCTCAATCTTTTCTTTTCTAGATGCCAAACAGAGAGAGAAGGAAACCAGAAACACACACACTTTTACCTTCCAAACTTGCAGGAGGAATCCGATCCAATGTATACCAAGCTCCAAGAAAATAAAATTGAGTAGATCAGGTTGGAGGCCAGCTTCGGTTCCTCCAAACATTCTCAGCAAGTGTGGATATTACTGGCAGGTGATCCACTTTAGTATTTCTTTCCAATACACTCTACAATCAGTAAATCTAAGAATGATGCTAGAGAGTGGTTGAATAATAACTAAAAATTGAAAAAGGTCAGTATTTCATTCTTGACTCTATAAAAGTCAATAAAACACACATAAAACTAAAACTCAAAATAAAACACAATATCAGTAATACCTCCTGCAGACTTAAAACCACTGTCCCCAGTGTTATACACTCCAATATTGGTAGCAAGATAAATCATAAGTACTAATTTAAACAACAAAGAATTGGTATACCATCTCGCTGATATGAGTGTCGATCAGCACAGTAAAGTGCCGATTGATACTCATAAATTCTTCGTTGATCGACAATGATCCGTTTCGGTCGATACTCGGTGCAGTCTTTCTCCTCGGTTTTTTACCTGAAAAATAAATATGAACCATGAAGCGCTTATTTATAGTCTTTAGCTTGACGTTTTGGAGGTTTTAGGCAAGTATGGAGGTAATGGAACACTTGTTGGAAAACAAGTATCAACATCTTCTTTCCTCATCTTGAACTAGGTGCCTACAAAGCTTTTGATGGCTTCTTCTCCTTTGGTTTTGTGCTCTTTTTGTCTTTGAATGATCTCATGTGTGTAATCTACTTTCATCTGTAGCTATTCCATACACTTACTTAGCCATCCGATGTTGTAGTTGAGAGGGAACTATATTGCAACAATCTTTCTGAAAACTCATCAAACATCCTATCCTAAGCTGTATAAATGTCAAATGCCATCTCCTCAACTTGATCATTGGTATAAACCTCAATTTCTGGCCGACGTGGACGTGTAAGGTGAGCTCCATGCAAATGGAAATATCCATCATACTTTGGTAAGGTCACATTATCTACCATCTCAAGTATTGCTTCCATATCTTCTTTTGAAACAGTGATGATCCGTCCATCCTTAGCATGTTCATTTCCATCTCCATCTCTGTAAACTTCATGCTCATCTGGTTCTACTACACTAACTTTTCTTTTAGGTGGAATGGCAGCTTCAATCAAGAAAGTCCCTCGATAGTTTGGGTGCTGCAGGGGTGTCGATCGATGATGGTGGTTGGGTGTCGATTAACTCTGGTGGTTGGGTTTCGATCGAATCTTGTGGATGGGTGTTGATCGACGCCTCACCATCATCTTTGCGTTATGCGCCAGAATTAGAGTAAAAAACTGCCACAAATCATGGATCATCTCTTATCTCAATATATGGTGTTTTCCCCTTGACAACTTCAACATCGTCATAGAAATCAGTCTCACTGATGAATGAGAGATACAACATGTTTGTCTTCATGTCACAAACAGCTCATACAGTAGCCATGAAGGCTCTTCCGAGTAATAGAGAAGAATTCCAGTTTATCTGAATATTGATGACATGAAAATCTATTGGAACTAGGGCATTGTCGATTTTTTACCTGAAGGTGCCTGACAATCCTACATGAATTCACCTTGGAAAAATCTATAAAGGTGAATGAACCACTATAAGGTTCTATCTTCAGGCTCAACTGCTCGGCCATCACCCTGGGCATAATACTGATTGAAAAACTTGTATCGTAGAGTGCATTAGGGTAGCTGTGACCTCCAATCATGCTCGGAACCACGAACTTCCCAGGGTCACTTTTTTTCTTCAATGTAATACTTTGCTTCATCTTCTCTCTAAACATACGCTCAATGTCCTCTTCAGTCTCTTTTCTTTCTCTGAAAAACATCTAGAGTTTGTGGGCCCAATAAGCATCACTGAATGGCATGTCCACTAGGATCCTCAACATCTTCTTGGTGAAACTATCCATCTCTTTCTCATTGGCATCTCTCCTTAGATGCTTAGGAACCTTGTTCTTCTTTATCTTAGAAATCTGTCCCTTTGTAGCCTGCTCAACAACCATAGGCTCTGATGCATCTTCAGATTACTGATTAGTGTCCGCTGCTAGCTTTGTTGATGTCTGATATGAGTGTCTTGAAGCATTCGATTGGTTTGCATCAGTACTTGGTAATCAAACTATGTACGTCGCCGGTAGATGTTGATCAACGGAAATGGTAGGGTGTTGATCGACGCTTTCTGTTTCACGAGATCTTACGGATTCAGTATGGGGTGTCGATCGATACTCAGCGGTTGGTGGGATTGACACCATTGCAAAAGGACATGGAGATTTCGACTTGAAAGTCTTCTTCTTGGAGTTTCTCCTCCTTCACAAATTGCCAAAAATCATCATCTATGATGGAACTCGCGTGGTGCTTCTGTCCAGGCTCTCCTTTTCCTTAAATAGTGCATCCTGTCTCCTCACAACTTCACTAGTCTGACCACTTCTCCAACTTCTCCACATGGGTCCTGAGAGCTTCAAACTTGTGATTCAGGTTGGTGCATACAACATCTATTCTTCCCATTGAAATCCAATATCAGCTTCTACTGACCCTCAAGAATTTGATCAATCATGCTTTCTATCTTGCTTTATTGATTTGTTGGTGGAGGATTTTGGGTAAGAAGAAGCTCCATAGTTCATGTTGTTGTTATTGTTGGGTCTTTGGTACTACGAACTTTGGTTGTAATTACTCCTTTGACTAGTGCCATAGAAGTTTTTTGTTTCAACCCTGATTCTTAGACCTCTAAAAACCAATGCCACTGATGTATTTCATCACATCGTCTTTGTCGCCTTCATCACTATCGGTATCAACATTCTCTACATCTTATGCAAAGATCACCTGCTTCTTGATAAGCTTATGAACACTGTCCCAGCTTTGCTTGAACTTCATCCATCTTCTCATTGACTAAGCTTGCAGCCGATTTCTTCCTCTCCGAATCAGTGTTCTTAGTGATATTGTTAGATGTCAAGTTTTCAATAAGTCTCACATCTTCTTCGAGATTCGTATTGTTGAACTTTCCCTCATTAGTAGTTTCTAGAGATGTCTGGTATACCAAAGTGATGCCTCTGAAGAAGGTACTAAGCAATTGTACCTCGTTGAATCCATGGTGTGGAAAGTCTCTATGATATGACTTGAATACAATCAATGAGCTTTTGAAAGATTATGCATGCTCCTGTGTGAATGTATCAATCCTTTTCCTAAATTCTTTAAATCATGCATCATCAAAGAAAGTACCCAAGAAAGCGTTTTTTTTATGTCAGTCCATGATGTAAGAGATCCTGGTAATAACTGCTTGAGCCGATACGAAGCATCTCTAGCAAGTAAATACTTGAAGAGCTTACAGAGAAGGTACTCCTTAGGGACTTCATTGGCTTTGATAGCAGAACTAGATCCTCTCGCTTAAGATGGTCGATCGGATGCTCATGTGGGTGACCATGGTAAGGTGTATATCCTAGAAGTGTAAATTATGCAAGCTTCAGCTCAAAATAATGCTTATGGAAAGTAGGATAACAAATAGCAAATATGTTAGCGTATTATTGATCCGGACGGTTGTAATCAGCCAACGTTTTGGGTCAAGCAGCCTGAACATTCTCATCAGCTACTGCATGAGCATTGGCTGCAGCATTCTCAGCATAAGCAGCTTCTAGAGCAGCTTCTTCTAGATCACGGATTACTGCTCCTTGATCATCAATTCTCTAAACTGCTGCATTACGCAAATGACCATCGGGGACATGAATGCCTCCATTCTTATCCCTCGTTAGTATCAGAGTCACAACCATGTTGTCTGCTCACAGGTTGGTATAGATCCACGAAGATGAGTTGGTGTCGATCGTTGTTCGCTCACAAGAAGTGTCGATCAACGAAGATGTGATTGTGTCGATCGATGTTGTTCTCTTCTCTTTGCGGATCTTGCGTTCTAAACGTGCAAGGTCTGAGAATGCAAGATCCTTTTTCCTTGTTGTTTCGTGTACTGCTAGGCATGCAGTGAAAACAAAGAAAAAAAATTGTAAGTAACTAAAACAAAAATTAAAACCTAGACGAAACCTATTAATCAATTCTAATGGCGCGTCCAATATTCCCCGACAACAACGGAAAATTTGATATTGCTTAAATTACTGACAATTGGGTATTTTTATGTTCTAACAGGGTATAAATATCCTAAACAAATAATTATCAAATTAATTCTTAATCCTAACACACAAAAGAATACTCTTGCCAAGAGAGATCAAGTGTAGTACTTAGGGATCGAATCCACAGAGAATAATGACACACAATAGATTTCTTATTTCTAAAGACTAAGCTAGGTAATTATGTATATTGGCAACAAGTAATCAGGTCAAGGAAATATTTCTTATTAGAAGGTATAGATGCAATATGGAAATATTCTAATAATGTAAATATGGAATATCCTGATAAATTAACTTGATGTAAATGTAAATATGCTAGATCTAGGGTTTCAAACTTAATGAATTATAGAGAATAGGAGGCACGAATATGTAAAATTGTAGAACTCAAATATTAATTATTCTGAACCTTTTAACTCCAACTCTCGTATGCAAGCAAAAGGAAACACCATCGATCGACGGCTAAGGCCTGATTTCGATCGACGGTGAAATCAGAAGGAAGTGTGAACGAGATTTGATATGCTCATCAAGAAAATTAGACCAACTCTCACATGCGCATAACAACCTAGTTTAATGGAGTCTATTCTGGGACATAACCTACTCTCGTAGTCGTCCATGTCCTACTTTCGAGATCCTAATTAGCTACTCTAGAATGCAAGCATTAAGCACAACTCAAGTGATGGATATTAACTTAACCTAGAAATCCTACTTTTGGGATAATCCATGATGGCTATCATTCAATCCTAAATTTAATTGATAACTACTCAAACATAATTAAAGTAAGAATTAATAATCTGAATATAATGCATAGATGAAATAATTTGGGTTCCAATACAAATCTCCCTAAGGAGTTATGAATCTTCTCCCCTAAATAAATCCTAAAACTATGGAGTGCTGGTGCACACACACACTTTGCCACAAACCTAGGCACCAAGCATTCCCCCCTCTCTTTTGGTGTAATACATTAAATTATAAATATAAAACCCTAAAGTCTAGGTCAAAACTCGTCCAAGGGTAATCTTGTAATCTTGTATCTAACTTGGGCTTTAAAATCGGCTGTCTGCGAATTAGAAATGATTGATGGAAGATGTACAACATCGATCGATCTTGGTCATGTAATATCGGTCGGCGCCAACGTTGTGTCGACGATCGATGTTAGTCTTGTACTTTGACTCTCACAACGATCAACTACTGATTTATTGTCCTCTAAATGCTCTAAAAGCTCCAAGTATCTCCATATATCTCCAAAACGTACCTGGACCTGTAAAGACCTTAAAACATAGCTTAGACACAACATAACATGCCCTAAATAAAGCCTATAACATGGTCTAAAACTGGTAAATAAATAAGTTATATCAATACCCTTGATCAACTTTCTCTCTCAAATAATGAGTTCAGTTGTAGTACCTAAGGATTAAATACAAAAGGGAGCGCGGGCACACAATAGACTAGAGATATCAAGATTTAGCTAAGCAGTAAATCATAAAGCAGTAAATAGAAGTTAACAAATAAGGCAATTGGTTTTTAAACGATATGATAAAGTAGTTATACTTAGGGTTTCAGACAATAAAATTATGATGTATAGATGCTAAGGATGTGTGCAAAAATAAGATATTCAGCTCTCGTTGTGAGTCTAAATCAGATGACTAAGTCTTTCTTCCAACTATTGCATGCGGACAAGGAGCAAGTGTTGATCGATACTATGGGGATGAGTTGTTGATGCATGCTTCCTTAGACAAGCATTAATATCCTAATCAATATGTTCACTAAGTTATTCTAGACCATCTCTCGCATGTATCTAACAACCTAGCTTAGTAGAATTAATAGCAGGTAATGAATTTACTGTCGTAGTTATCAATTACCTAGACTCAAGGTTCTAGTTTAGCTACTCTGGAACAGAAGCAGTAAGTACAATACTGATGAAGGATCCTAAAATATCACCCAAGCCAATTCATAAACCTAATAAAACCTTAAATCTAACAAGATAAATTGCTCAGACATGATTAAGCAAATCATAACAATAATCTGGATAAAATGCATTGATAAAAAGAGTAAGAAAACTCGAGTTATATACAAATCTTTGAAGGGGTCTTGATATGTTCTCTAAACAAATAACTAAAAAGCTTCTAATAATGGTGGTGAATTGTAGGTAGTTTTTGTGGGTGTTCTTTGACCAAACAATGGCAAATCACACACAAATACTAGGTATAAGTCGGCTAGTGGAATTCTTGTAAATATGAGGATCTTCTGGGCTTGGTCGGTCCTCGGATTTAAGTGGCCGATCTATTCAAGCGGTATCTATCAGCACTAAAGGGTCAGTGTTGATCGATACTTCTTCTTGATTTCGGGCTCTGACTTCTGATTGCTTGAACAACTATGAGTTTCCTCATCATTAAGCTCTAGAATACTCCATAATCTCCACATTGGTCCAAACCTACATGGATCTGTAAACACTCTTAAATAAACCCAAAAACCTATAATAGACTCTAAAAAAGCACATATACTTCTACTTTTGCATTTGACCAAAATAAAATAGTAGACTTCATATGTAGCCTATGTCGAAGATAGTAGACTCAATATGAAGTCTACACTGTTTTGGTCAACTTTATAAATTATTCAAATACAAAACTGACCTCTTCAACTCGTCAAAGTTTTTGGTCAATGCAACAAACTGACCTTGTTGTAGACTTATAAAGTAGAAGCAATTGAACATAATATAACTTTGGATTAAGAAGTCTACTATGAAAAGTCAAAAGTTTTCCAAGTTCGTTCAAATGCCAAATACTTAACCTCTTTTACATAGACTTCTTAGTAAGTCTACTTACTTTTTTGTTTTTGTTTTTCAAAGATTAAAGACGTAGATTTCTAGGAAGTACTGTAACATATTTTGGTCAATGCAAAAGTAACCTATGCGTTGAAAAGTAGATTGTATCGTAAGTCACACATATGTGTGAGACATACAAAAAATCTACATATCGCGACACAAATCTGAACATATGACGAAACCATGTAAATAGTTACCTTTACCTTTTTCTTAGAAAAAGAACCATCCTTTGCGTCGACTCGACAACTGGAATAAACTCAATAATATGAAAGTTTAGCTTATAAAAATGAAAGTGTGGTGAGTATTAAAATGAGCAGAGGAATAAGAGAAAATGAAGATTTGTGGTGCGTTTGAAAGAGAAAGAAGTGGTACAAATTGCATGAGCTTTTAAGAGCTCAAAATTAAAAAGCTCAAGAATGGTGGTTCATGTTGGTTGAACAAAATTGATGATTAATGCATGTTGTTAAATAAAAGAGAAATATTTAGAAGTGCTATAGGTTTTCTCTTTTTTTGAAATAATTAAATAACTAATTTGATACTTGCAATTTTGTAAATAATCCAAAACATAAGGAGAGTTATGCGAACTTTCAAGGTGAATAGTAATGGACATATAATTTGGAGTTGACCTCAAAGTTTAGGTGGTTTGAAAAACACCCCAATTTTTATCGTAGTTCTTCAAAATTATTTTAATGATAAAAACATTATTTCATTATCATCGTAATGTATTTTCAAGAAAATAGATTTGAGATATAATAAGAAAAATACGGTGGCTAAAAGATTCCACAAAACGTGTAAAGAGCCTAGAAGTTTCAACTATAACATATGGCTCTTTATTATCCTTCCATATTATGAAGTCCTCCTTTTGGAATCTTTCCTAGACAACGTTTACTCCTCCGTTTCATATTAAGAGTGTCGTTTATGAGAATTTTTGTACACAAAATAGTGTCCGTTTTCAACTTTCGATGTCAAAGTTATTAATTTTATGCTGCAGTATTTGATCTATTGGTTGATGAATATGGTTAGCTGTGTATAGTATTGTGTTTTTATATAGAATATGCAAATTAATTGTTTTCTTATTTGTGTGTCAGAAAACCTAAAGTGACACTATAATGAAACGGAGGAGTACTTTATATTTAAAATATGCAATTGAGTGAAGAGATTAGCAGAGCTGGAGAAACTAGTCAAGGGTTCTCGTTAATTTACTTCTGCCTATCTGTTTATGATCATTAAATCATGCTATGTTTCATGTTGACTTGCGTTAAGTTGTATTATATTGGTTAAGACCAAGAAGTTTTCAAAGTTTTACAAAGTATGCAATTTGGAAAAAGACGTCCTAAGTAAACTAATAAAATGTACTCCCTCTGTTTGCATTATAAATTCATTTTAGGTTTTGCAGCGACGGCGATTAAGAAACATTAATTTTGTATATTTTCGTATATAAAAACACAGATACCTATACACCTAACCGTATTTCAACCAATAGAAAATAAACTGCAAGCATAAAATTAATAAATTTTGCATCAAAAAGTCGAAAACGACACTATTTTGTAAACAAAAAAACTCTCTAAACGATACTGTATATGAAACGAGGAGTATTACTTTGCAAAAACCATAAATACCCCATTAAAATTGATGAGGAACCAACTTAAGATATGTAGTTAGGCATGTGCATCCATTAATGAATGGCAATTAGAAGCCATAATGAATGCCAATTATATATAAAATGCGATCATTGTTGTCTCCACTAATCTCTTCTATTTTATCTATTGCTTCTTCGCTCCATACGTTGACATGTATACATGCGGGCTCCATCTATCTTGCTAAAATATCATCCAGTTTTGAA
>CAJHQP010010078.1:0-19899 GCA_905132765.1 Moricandia arvensis
GATCTCTTGATACTCCTAGATGAACAAATCGATATGACACACCAACTTAGACACCTTAGATCTCTGGATATTACACACAGAACTCGACAACTTCTAGAGAGAGAGAGCCGTCAAGAAGAAAAGAAACTCGTGGTTATTGATTGCTTGAGTACAATATGGTTAGGAGAAACCCTTAAATAAATAAAAAACAGAGAACAGGCTCTCTAGGTTTTCGAAAATAATAAAAAGGAAAACTATAGTTTAAAACTAACATAAGCTTTAAAATGTAAAAAATGTGAACTTCTGGTAGTCTTGGGCCAAGATAGAGCCTAATGATGTGTAAGACAATTTTTTCCTCGTTAAAAACCTTCCTTCGGAAAAACCTCATGGGACAAAACCAAAAGCAAGGAAAAGAGCACGCACCAAGTGTCTTGCCTAGACACTAACTCAGCTTGATGTAGAGATGGCTTGAATGGTGATCAAGACATCTCAGATCAAACCTTGTCAAGACTTCTTCTTGTTGTGGATGTGAAGGAGTAATCCAACAACATTCTCCTTAAGTTTCTTGACTCTGGAACGAGTCATGGACCTTCTGGAATGGCTATAGCATCATAAACAGGCTGCTGGTGCATTGTGGCTTCATGTGGCCTATCTAGACTCTCCTTGTTCTTCTTAGTGATCCGGTCCATGATCACATCATCTAGCTCCTTTGTCCTCTTTAGTAAGCTGGTCCATGATCACATCATCCCCTCCCTCTTCAAAAAATTTGTCCTCAAATCTGTTTTACCTGCAATAGAGGGGACCAAGTCAGTAACATCAAAGTTTGAAATCAGATTACACTTACCTTGCAAGCCTCTTTGATAGGCATTGTTGCTGACTGGTTCGGATATATAGAAGGCATTGATCCATCTAGTTCCTGATTCATTACTCAAACCAGATACATTGAAACAAAGCAAGTTAGCACATAAAAATTTATCAAAGAGTAATAATCTTATCCCAAATTGGGCTTTGTTCGGTTTTGGTTTGTGTGCTGCGTCTGGTGGTGCTTCTTTGATGAGGATGAAGCAAGTGACGCCTTGGTGCTTATCCTGGTCTAAATATGGTGGTTTGAACCTCATGTCTTCCTCACGCTTATAGCTTCTCCTTACACCCTTCAAAGCTTTCCTGAAATCTATACTTGGCTCTTTTGACAAGAACAAGAGTATTATATCTGTGCAAAGAGTGATAAAAGAATCATTGAAAACAGTACCACTTATCTTAGCATGCTCACCTGGTCGCCATAGATAGGTTTGAGATGTTCTAAACTTAGCAAAATTCAAACAAAGCAGAGATAGGATCACCTGACTTGTAGAACCCATAACTCTTTCACCTGAGAAACTTTGGACATGAATCCAATTCGACGTGAGACCCTGATGAGTTAAGTTCCAAAGAATTCTAGTTGTTGAATAATTCCTTGTGGGTTTCTGAGATATGTTCCTCGGACTGCTCCTAGGTCAAGACTGGCGGCTAGACAGTTCAAGGTTTGCTTGTTGTGTCTCCAACTTAGCCAAGGATTCATCATTGATTCTCTGATCTTTATAGCCCTATTTTCACCTGTACCTTTTCTCAGCTTCTTTTGGACAAGTCAAGTGTTATCATGTCAAAGAAAGTATGTTAGACCAGTATGTTAACAAGCACAAAACAATACATCTAGAACCATTTATCTTAAGTTTCAGAAGTGCAATGAGTTTATCAAAGAACGTGTTTACACTAAGATATCATCACCCACAATCCTACACTTTAGAATCATTTTCAGCACACAAACAATCAATCTCAAGCTCAGAGATATTTGCAAACTTCAAAACTTCAAACCTAAAATCAGAATGATGCAAATTCGGTTCGTGCAACTTCCTAGGTTCTTTCAGGACATATGTGTATGCAAAACAATCATCAGTGGTCAATCATTCCTAGGAAAATTCACAATAAAACTCTTTCTCAGTCCTAGAAAATGAATCACAAGGTTTTCTAAAACAGAAATCAGTTTGTTTCAACTCAAGCTCTAAAACCTTTTCAAAGTGATCAAAGCTTTTGCCTATATCAGAAACTGATCAAGACTTAAAACATGACCAGAAATGTTGTTTTTATTATTTTGAAAATGTTTTTGATCAAAGAGGTTCTGGTTCCAGTCCTTTAAAAGATCTAAGCAAGTTATCAAAAACAGAATTTGAAACACAAAAATCTTTTAACTTGTCAAGACCAAAACGTTTTATGTCTTTAGTACTCACTTTAACACAATTATAGGACATAAACTAACCACTTAGCTTCCTTACAGTGCTTTTGCTGGTTATGAGAAAGGGTTTAGGAGTTGGTTAGACTGCAAGCTGTTCTGATGTTCCAACTCTTCTCCTTGTGTTGATTGCTCTGGTTGTCTCTCTACTGATTGTGCAGCTGAGTCTGGTTTTGCAAGTTTGAGGTCTAAGACATCAGTAATGGCACTTGGTTCTGTACTCCTAAGGATGGTCGTGTAGTCTTAGCCTGATTGAGTTGTTTCGAGCAGAGTTGAAAGAGCGTAGCTTTATCTCTGGTTGCCTTTGAAGTACATCCTTGTGTACTGTCTGGAAAATACTCTCTACGCATCAAAGTCCTCAGCTTATGCCAAGTTTCCACTGGTTCTTTTCCATCAATTCTTCTGGACCTTATCAAGTGATTCCACCATCTTAAAGCATCACCACAAAACTCACAGTAGCCACTTGAACCTTCTTTCTTCCAGCATAGCTTTGACAATTGAAAAACAACTCCATCTTCTTCTCTCCCACTCCACATATGGCCGGCATCATCACCATAGAAAGATGGATCTTATCTTTTTGTCAGCAAACTTGTCTCTTCCTTCATGCCACGTATCAGTCTTCTCTCTTTGCTTCTAGACTCAAGACTATGACGAATATCTTGTTGGAGATCCTGTCTAAACTCCTTCCAAAGTTGATCAAGACTAGCTTTCATCTTCTGTTGCAGCTGAGCATTCACTGCCTTAAGTAACTGCCTTTCATCCTTAGTGAGGACTCCTTTCTGATCTCCTGCCATGGTACCTGAGACAAGAGAAAGATTAAGCCAGTAAGTAGTTCAAGGAGTACACGAGAAGTAAAAAGAAAAAGATTAACACAAAAAGGATAAGCTTGCTCGGCAAATAAGAGAAAAAGGATAGCGGCTAGTTTTTCCAATTTCTAGGGCTTCCGCCTGCAAGCAAAAAAAAATTCTTCTAAACCTTCTAAAACTTCTCTAAATTTCGAGCAGCCTAACAATTTAGATCTACTCATGTTCAAGGTGATTAACAAGATTTGCAGAAGAAACAAAGTGATCTAGGGAGACAAGAACTTATGCGGCTAGGTTTATCAACTACGGTTTCTGCAAGCAAGAAGGAAAAAATTGAAACCTTGTCTAATCTCTGAATTCGAGCACCCTAAACAGATTAGATCTACTCTATTCATGATGATAGAGATGAAACACAGATGAAACAAAAAGAAAAGAAGAGAAAACGAGACTTCCCAAACCAAAGTTGCTCTGATACCACTTGATGCGCACTAGGATGCTCTTTGGTTGATGGGATGGATAGATCCTTGCAAGAACGAATCAGAGACTCAAGTTCTTCAAGGTTGTGGATTAAATGGTGACACAAGGGATGGAAGATCTCTTGATACTCCTAGATGAACAAATCGGATATGACACACCAACTTAGACACCCTTAGATCTCTGGATATACACACCAGACTCGACAACTTCTAGAGAGAGAGAGCCGTCAAGAGAGAAAAGAAACTCGTGGTTTATTGATGCTTGTGCTGATTGGGCAGGAGATAGGGTTGATAGGAAATCAACTACTGGGTATTGTACATTCATTGGAGGCAATTTGGTGACTTGGATATTGAGAAGCTTCAATGATCTGTGAAGATGGAGTCCTTGGTGGTTATTCAAGAAGAAGAAGCAACCAAGGCTGAGAAGGATGATGGTACTCAATGGAGTTTGTATCTTGGTCATTCGAGCACTTAACCCAACAAGAAGTTGGGTGAAAGGGGGAGAGACCAAGATCAGTATGAAATGAGCTAGATGAGCTCAAGAAGAGATAGTGGTGTGCAATGAGAGTCGGTCCAGACTTGCACCACAGTGAGGGCCATGATCCAGAGTTCTTTGTGTCCACCACACTGGTTGAGGCACAAAGAACTCACTGGCCAATCCCTAGGCCTTGAAGGAGCTTACTCTTTTCCTTATGAGGGTTTTATCCCCAAGGAGGGTTTTCTCTCATAAGGTTTTTAATGAGGAGTGACTTCAAGGTTCCAAGCTTGACTTAGGATCACTAGAGTCAAGCTTGAGGGGGAGTGTTAACTTGAAGAGATACAAATGAACAAGAGAGAGATGAGATGGAGGCAAAGAAGATAGTGTGGTGTGAAGGATCTTGTGCAACGAGTATGGAGAAGGCTGTGGACAGCTTCTGAGTGTGCAAGAGACTGAGTAACATCAAGGAGAAGTCTAAGGAAGACCTTGGGAAGCTTTAGGGAAGAGAAGGGTTCAAATGGTCCATGTTTGGGTGAGGTGTACGGATTGTACGGATCTGTACGGACTGTACGGACTGTACGGATCCGTACGGACCAGACTCGACCCAGAAACATCAAATACTCGACCATTTGATCTTAGAAGATGTTTTGAGTCTTGGGAAGGTTAGGGCACATCAAGGGACCCTAAAATGACCAAGACGTGTTTGCCAAGGAAGCTTCAAGACTTGTGAGGCAAGGAAGGGTTAGGGTTTGAAGTGAAGATCAAGACTTGGGTGTAAAGGAAGGGTTTAGGCGACCAAAGGAAGATGCCTTGGTATATTCGGCCAAGGGAGCTTCCAGGAAGGAGCTAAGGAGTGGATAACCTTATCCACTCACCAAAGGAAGAAAGAAAGGGAAAGGAGCCGTTTATGGATAAGGTTTATGGATAAGAAACCTTATCCATCCGCCCAAAAGCAAAGGAAGAGCCTTTCCAGCCTGTCCAAACGTGTGGAGCTTCTGAGCCACAAGTTTCAAATTAACCAGCCTGGTTACCTTGACTTCACATGCTTATTCCTTAGGGTTTTGATCCGTGTAGCCTTCCATCTCTCTCTATATATTGTGTATCCTGTCGAGTTTATTATTCAAGGGAGTAAGGGGGAAAACCCCTCTCCACTTCTAAATAATAAAGCTTGTGTTCTTGGATCGAAATCCCTCTTAGTCTACCCTTTTCTTAGTCTCTTTAATCTCTCTAAGTCTCCTTTAGTCTCTGATTCTGATTCAAGTAAACACAAGTAACCAGAACCCTTTCTCTTCATCATTTCGTGTTCATCATTGCCTTAAAGGCTTGTTCATCACACACAAACCCAGATCCTTATACTCTGATGAAAATCCAACATGGTATCAGAGCCAGGTTCATCAGAACTTGGTGTCTAGCTTCCGCAAAGATCAAAGCTTTCTCTCATGCCATCAAAACCCAGAAAGAAGCTTCCTTTCCATCCTGTTCAACCTCTACAAGATGGTGTTCATCCGGAAAGCCCAGAAGCTGTTCTTGAAGTCTCATGCTTTCTCATACCGTCCAGAAGAAAGGAGAGCCTCAGATCCAGGAGTTATGGAGTGGATTAGCTACCCTCTTCATCAAATCAAGTCCAAGGCGTGTTCTTATTCAAAGACCAGGAAGAAAGGTGAAAGCTTTCACCTTGTTACTGGTGGTGGCGACCAAAGTATGAAGAAAGGTGGGGACTTTAGGCATGGAGAGTCCAAGGGAAGGTTCATGGAGGAAGGAGGTGTTGGAGGCGCAACCAATAGCTCCTGATCTTGCCATGAATCAAAGGTGTTCAAGGAACTAACACTAGTTCCTTGTTTGTAAGAACCTACTGTCCCTTGTTATAAAGCTTGATCCTTTATGAACTGAATGTGTTGTGTGATGTGTTTGAGACCTGAGGATGTGTTTAAGATTGCTAGATATGAAGCTTAGAATCTATCCCAGGATGTTTAGATGACTCGTTTTGAATGGTTGAGTGTTTAAAGTGCTTGCTCCAGTTCTAAATGTTGCTTGACATGATATTAGATAGCATGTTCTGAATCTGCTTGCATACATGAATAGAAACTGATTAAAGTGAAGCATTTGGGTCTGGTGTTTGGAAATGGCATTGATGCTTAGTCTCTGTTCTTATGAATGTCTTGCTAGGATGATAGATAGTTGTATCTAATCCGTTTTGCATTCATGAAGTAAATGGGTTAAGGCTGTTGCATACTATTGTCATTGGGGCTGCCTTAAGGTTGAGACACCTAGACTGATGTCTAAGGGTCGTTTAAGGCAGGGAATGGTTGCCTAAGTGCTTTGTGATAGCACTTAGAGAGTGGTAAGCTTGCATTAGATGGATCTCAATGATGATGAGATGCTGTCTAAGTGCAAAGCTTGTGACATTGGTGATCAAACTTGATGATTAGTCAAGGTTTGATCCCAATACAAAGGTGTCTTATCTCGTTTGGAGTTTGAGTGTTGTTTCAGGTTCACATGGACTGCTTCTTGTTCAACACCAATCCGGAACAAGAGGAAGGCTTGGTCCATTGTGTGGAGCAATGGGAAGGTTCTTGGTGTAGTAGCCGGTTATAAGAAGCGCAGACCATGAAGGTTGTTGAGCTCCTGGTTCAAGGCACACAAGAAGGAGAAGGTCATCACTGAAGCTTGAGGAGGCCGGTGACCTGAAGGGTACTTGAAGCTGAAGACATGAAGGTGGACCAGTGGTTTAAGCGCAGCTGTTGGGGTGGTGTGCTCCTGGTTTGGATGCTCATTCAGGCTCACTTTCAAGCTTGAACCTAGACTCAATTCAAGCTTGAGGTGGGGACTTGAGTGAGCTACCTGATGATCTAAGTTCAAGACCTGGTTCCTCCTCACCATTGCACCAGGAATAGAAGATGGAGCCATCCGGGTTTAGACATTGGCGAGTCTAGACAAGAGAGTGGTCAGAGCACTCTTGGCTGTGTGAAGAAGAAGGTGACTCTACAATGCGGCTTCTGAAGTGAGGTGGTTGAAGAGTTAGCTGAGGTATCTTCCAGCATTCCATTCAAGGTGGCGAGATCAGAAAAGAGTGGGCAGTGGTGTGTTGATCAAGATCATGAAGCTGTCCTTCCAAGCTTGACTTGTTCCACATGGTCAAGCTTGAGGGGGAGTATTGAGAAGCTTCAATGATCTGTGAAGATGGAGTCCTTGGTGGTTATTCAAGAAGAAGAAGCAACCAAGGCTGAGAAGGATGATGGTACTCAATGGAGTTTGTATCTTGGTCATTCGAGCACTTAACCCAACAAGAAGTTGGGTGAAAGGGGGAGAGACCAAGATCAGTATGAAATGAGCTAGATGAGCTCAAGAAGAGATAGTGGTGTGCAATGAGAGTCGGTCCAGACTTGCACCACAGTGAGGGCCATGATCCAGAGTTCTTTGTGTCCACCACACTGGTTGAGACACAAAGAACTCACTGGCCAATCCCTAGGCCTTGAAGGAGCTTACTCTTTTCCTTATGAGGGTTTTATCCCCAAGGAGGGTTTTCTCTCATAAGGTTTTTAATGAGGAGTGACTTCAAGGTTCCAAGCTTGACTTAGGATCACTAGAGTCAAGCTTGAGGGGGAGTGTTAACTTGAAGAGATACAAATGAACAAGAGAGAGATGAGATGGAGGCAAAGAAGATAGTGTGGTGTGAAGGATCTTGTGCAACGAGTATGGAGAAGGCTGTGGACAGCTTCTGAGTGTGCAAGAGACTGAGTAACATCAAGGAGAAGTCTAAGGAAGACCTTGGGAAGCTTTAGGGAAGAGAAGGGTTCAAATGGTCCATGTTTGGGTGAGGTGTACGGATTGTACGGATCTGTACGGACTGTACGGACTGTACGGATCCGTACGGACCAGACTCGACCCAGAAACATCAAATACTCGACCATTTGATCTTAGAAGATGTTTTGAGTCTTGGGAAGGTTAGGGCACATCAAGGGACCCTAAAATGACCAAGACGTGTTTGCCAAGGAAGCTTCAAGACTTGTGAGGCAAGGAAGGGTTAGGGTTTGAAGTGAAGATCAAGACTTGGGTGTAAAGGAAGGGTTTAGGCGACCAAAGGAAGATGCCTTGGTATATTCGGCCAAGGGAGCTTCCAGGAAGGAGCTAAGGAGTGGATAACCTTATCCACTCACCAAAGGAAGAAAGAAAGGGAAAGGAGCCGTTTATGGATAAGGTTTATGGATAAGAAACCTTATCCATCCGCCCAAAAGCAAAGGAAGAGCCTTTCCAGCCTGTCCAAACGTGTGGAGCTTCTGAGCCACAAGTTTCAAATTAACCAGCCTGGTTACCTTGACTTCACATGCTTATTCCTTAGGGTTTTGATCCGTGTAGCCTTCCATCTCTCTCTATATATTGTGTATCCTGTCGAGTTTATTATTCAAGGGAGTAAGGGGGAAAACCCCTCTCCACTTCTAAATAATAAAGCTTGTGTTCTTGGATCGAAATCCCTCTTAGTCTACCCTTTTCTTAGTCTCTTTAATCTCTCTAAGTCTCCTTTAGTCTCTGATTCTGATTCAAGTAAACACAAGTAACCAGAACCCTTTCTCTTCATCATTTCGTGTTCATCATTGCCTTAAAGGCTTGTTCATCACACACAAACCCAGATCCTTATACTCTGATGAAAATCCAACATTGGAAAAGCAAGAAGCAGAAAGTTGTATCATGTTCCAGCGCTGAGGCAGAGTATAGAGCTATGAGAAAGCTCACCAATGAGTTGATATGGATCAAGGGGTTGCTTGGGGACTTGGGAATCGAGACAACATCACCCATCACAATGCATTGTGACAACCAGGCTGCCATTCACATCGCCAGCAACTCAGTCTTTCATGAAAGGACCAAACATATTGAAGTAGACTGCCACAAGGTCAGACAAGCTGTGGAGAAGCAAATCATTCTACCTTGCTACACAAGAAGTGAAGACCAGCTTGCTGACATTTTCACCAAGGCAGCAAGCACCAAAGTCTGTGAGTTCATCCACTCTAAGTTGGGACTCATAGACCTCACATCTCACTAGCTCTCCTAACATGGAGGCTTCTACTCTTTTTCCTTAGTGTGTTTTTATCCCACTGGGTTTTACACACTAAGGTTTTAATGAGGGAAGTTCTTCATGTTTCCAAGCTTGACCAGTCCCTATAGTCAAGCTTGAGGGGGAGTGTTGAGATGAAGAACCAAAAGAGAGACTAAGAGGACAAATGGAAAAGAAGAGAACTCATCAACTTGCTCTACAAGTAATTTCGTACATACTTGGATCACAAGGTTTCTAGTCTGACCTAATGACTTGGAAGACAAGGCAAGGAAGCATTGTCGACCAAGATACACTTCTGGAGACTTAGAAGACCGTTGGGGAGCAAGATATATCTGTGACAAGTTGAATTTGAAAGAGTCACATGTCTTGCTAAGCAATAGAGCTGTTGGAGGTGCTGTCACTTTCACAGAGCAGAAGCAACTTATTTTAATATTTCCTCTTTGTTTTCTTCTGAATGTCTCTCTCTTGTCTCTTTATTAATATGTAAACAAGCATGAAATGAAGTAAGGATTTCGAATCCTCCTTTCTCTTTCTCTCTCTCTCACTCTCTCTCTATCTCTCTCTATTCTGTCCAGAAATATGTTCTTGAGTTCATCTCTCTTGTTCTTCACTCAAACTCAACCAAACTTGACCATTCTCTTCTATTCTCATCATACTTTCATAATTCTAACACCCACTTTCTATTCAGGTGAATCCAGATTAGCCTGTTTGGACATATTGCAAGATCTTCTTGATTCTAATCAAACAAGGAGGAAACAAGATGTAAGAAGCATGATTTGGAACCATTAATCAGTGGAAAGGGACCACGAAGTTGAATAAATCACATAGGAGTAATGAGGAACAAGCTATCCCACTTTCTATTCAGGTGATTCCAGATTAGCTTGTTCGAACACATGCAATATATTCATGATTCTAATCAAACCAGGAGAAACCAAGATCTAAACAGCTTTATTTGAAACCATTAATCAGTGGAAAGTGACCAGGAAGTTGAATAAATCTCATAGGAGTCATGAGGGAGAAGCTATCTCACTTTCTATTCAGGTTATTCCAGATTAGCCTGTTTGAACATATTTCAATATCTTCTCGATTCTAATCAAACCGGGAGGAACCAATATGTAAGAAGAATGATTTGGAACCATTAATCAGTGGAAAATGACCAGGAAGTTGAATAAATCTTATAGGAGTCATGAGGAAGAAGCTATCCACTTTCTATTCAGGTTATTCCAGATTAGCCTGTTTGAATATATTTCAATATCTTCTTGATTCTAATCAAACCAAGAAGAACCAATATGTAAGAAGCATTATTTGGAACCATTACTCAGTGGACAATGATCAGGAAGTTGAATAAATCTTAAAAGAGTCATGAAGAAAAAGCTATCCCACTTTTTATTCACGTGATTCTAGATTAGCCCGTTTGGACATATTGCAATTTCTTCTTGATTCTAATCAAACCAGGACGAACCAAGATGTAAGAAGCATGATTTGGAACCATTAATCAGTGGACAGTGACTAGGAAGTTGAATAAATCTCTTAGGAGTCATGAGGAAGAACTTATCCCACTTTTTATTCAGGTGAATCCATATTAGCCTTTTTGGACATATTGCAAGATCTTCTTGATTCTAATCAAACAAGGAGGAAACAAGATGTAAGAAGAATAATTTGGAACCATTAATCAATGGAAAGTGACCACGAAGTTGAATAAATCTCATAGGAGTCATGACGAAAACAAGCTATCCCACTTTCTATTCAGGTGATTCCAGATTAGCCTGTTCGAACACATGGCAATATATTCATGATTCTAATCAAACCAGGAGAAAACAAGATGAAAAAGCTTTATTTGAAACCATTAATCAGTGGAAAGTGACCAGGAAGTTGAATAAATCTCATAGGAGTCATGAGGAAGAAGCTATCCCACTTTCTATTCAGGAATTCCAGATTAGACTGTTTGAATATATTTCAATATCTTCTTGATTCTAATCAAACCAGGAGGAAACAATATGTAAGAAGCATGATTTGGAACCATTAGTCAGTGTACAATGATCAAAAAGTTGAATAAATCTTATAGGAGTCATGAGGAAGAAGCTATCCTATTTTCTATTCAAGTGATTCCAGATTAGCCCGTTTGGACATATTGAAATTTCTTCTTGATTCTAATCAAACCAGGACGAACCAAGATGTAAGAAGCATGATTTGGAACCATTAATCAGTGGAAAGTGACCAGGAAGTTGAATAAATCTCATAGGAGTCATGAGGAAGAAGCTATCCCACTTTCTATTCAAGTGATTCCAGATTAGCCTGTTTGAATATATTTCAATATCTTCTAGATTCTATATCAAACCAGGAGGAAACAATATGTAAGAAGCATGATTTGGAACCATTATTCAGTGGAAAGTGACCACGAAGTTGAATAAATAACATAGGAGTCATGAGGAACAAGCTATCCCACTTTCTATTCAGGTGATTCCAAATTAGCTTGTTCTAACACATGGCAAGATATTCATGATTCTAATCAAACCAGGAGAAACCAAGATCTAAACAGCTTTATTTGAAACCATTAATCAGTGGAAAGTGACCAGGAAGTTGAATAAATCTCATAGGAGTCATGAGGGAGAAGCTATCCCACTTTCTATTCAGGTGATTCCAGATTAGCCTGTTTGAATATATTTCAATATCTTCTAGATTCTATATCAAACCAGGAATAAACAATATGTAAGAAGCATGATTTGGAACCATTATTCAGTGGAAAGTGACCACGAAGTTGAATAAATAACATAGGAGTCATGAGGAACAAGCTATCCCACTTTCTATTCAGGTGATTCCAAATTAGCTTGTTCTAACACATGGCAAGATATTCATGATTCTAATCAAACCAGGAGAAACCAAGATCTAAACAGCTTTATTTGAAACCATTAATCAGTGGAAAGTGACCAGGAAGTTGAATAAATCTCATAGGAGTCATGAGGGAGAAGCTATCCCACTTTCTATTCAGGTGATTCCAGATTAGCCTGTTTGAACATATTTCAATATCTTCTTGATTCTAATCAAACCAGGAGGAACCAATATGTAAGAAGAATGATTTGGAACCATTAATCAGTGGACAATGACCAGGAAGTTGAATAAATCTTATAGGAGTCATGAGGAAGAAGCTATCCCACTTTCTATTCAGGTTATTCCAGATTAGCCTGTTTGAATATATTTCAATATCTTCTTGATTCTAATCAAACCAAGAGGAACCAATATGTAAGAAGCATGATTTGGAACCATTACTCAGTGGACAATGATCAGGAAGTTGAATAAATCTTAAAAGAGTCATGAGGAAGAAGCTATCCCACTTTTTATTCACGTGATTCTAAATTAGCCCGTTTAGACATATTGCAATTTCTTCTTGATTCTAATCAAACCAGGACGAACCAAGATGTAAGAAGCATGATTTGGAACCATTAATCATGGACAGTGACTAGGAAGTTGAATATATCTCATAGGAGTCATGAGGAAGAAGTTATCCCACTTTTTATTCAGCTGAATCCATATTAGCATGTTTGGACATATTGCAAGATCTTCTTGATTCTAATCAAACAAGGAGGAAACAAGATGTAAACAGCTTTATTTGAAACCATTAATCAGTGGAAAGTGACCAGGAAGTTGAATAAATCTCATAGGAGTCATGAGGAAGAAGCTATCCCACTTTCTATTCAGGTGATTCCAGATTAGCCTGTTTGAACATATTTCAACATCTTCTTGATTCTAATAAAACCAGGAGTAACCAATATGTAAGATGCATGATTATGAACCATTAATAGGTGGACAATGACCAGGAAGTTGAATAAATCTTATAGGAGTCATGAGGAAGAATCTATCCCACTTTCTATTCAGGTGATTCTAGATTAGCCCGTTTGGACATATTGCAATTTCTTCTTGATTCTAATCAAACCAGGACGAACCAAGATGTAAGAAGCATGATTTGGAACCATTAAAAAGTGGACAGTGACTACGAAGTTGAATAAATCTCATAGGAGTTAGGAGGAAGAAGCTTTTCCCACTTTCTATTCAAGTGAATCCAGATTAGCCTGTTTGGACATATTGCAATATCTTCTTGATTCTAATCAAACCAGGACAAACCATGATGTATGAAGCATGATTTGGAACCATTAATCAATGGACAATGACTAGGAAGTTGAATAAATCTCATAGGAGTCATGAGGAAGAAGCTATCCCACTTTCTATTCAGGTGAATCCAGATTAGCATGTTTGGACATATTGCAAGATCTTCTTGATTCTAATCAAACCAGGACGAACCAAGATGTAAGAAGCATGATTTGGAACCATTAATCAGTGAAAAGTGACTAGGAAGTTGAATAAATTTCATAGGAGTCATGAGGAAGAAGCTATCCCACTTTCTATTCAGGTGAATCCAGATTAGCCTGTTTGGACATATTGCATGATCTTCTTGATTCTAATCAAACAAGGAGGAAACAAGATGTAAAAAGCATTAATCAGTGGACAGTGACTAGGAAGTTGAATAAATCTCATAGGAGTCATGAGGAAGAAGTTATCCCACTTTTTATTCAGGTGAATCCATATTAGCCTGTTTGGACATATTGCAAGATCTTCTTGATTCTAATCAAAAAGGAGGAAACAAGATGTAAGAAGTATGATTTGGAACCATTAATCAGTGGAAAGTGACCACGAAGTTGAATAAATCTCATAGGAGTCATGACGAACAAGCTATCCCACTTTCTATTCAGGTGATTCAAGATTAGCCTGTTCGAACACATGGCAATATATTCATGATTCTAATCAAACCAGGAGAAACCAAGATGAAAACAGCTTTATTTGAAACCATTAATCAGTGGAAAGTGACCAGGAAGTTGAATAAATCTCATAGGAGTCATGAGGGAGAAGCTATCCCACTTTCTATTCAGGTGATTCCAGATTAGCCTGTTTGAATATATTTCAATATCATCTTGATTCTAATCAAACCAGGAGGAACCAATATGTAAGAAGCATGATTTGGAACCATTAGTCAGTGGACAGTGACTAGGAAGTTTAATAAATCTTATAGGAGTCATGAGGAAGAAGCTATCCCACTTTCTATTCAAGTGATTCCAGATTAGCCCGTTTGGACATATTGCAATTTCTTCTTGATTCTAATCAAACCAGGACGAACCAAGATGTAAGAAGCATGATTTGGAACCATTAATCAGTGGACAGTGACTAGGAAGTTTAATAAATCTCATAGGAGTCATGAGGAAGAAGCTATCCCACTTTCTATTCAGGTGAATCTAGATTAGCTTGTTTGAACATATTTCAATATCTTCTCGATTCTAATCAAACCAGGAGGAACCAATATGTAAGAAGAATGATTTGGAACCATTAATCGGTGGACAATGACCAGGAAGTTGAATAAATCTTATAGGAGGTATGAGGAAGAAGCTATCCCACTTTCTATTCAGGTGATTCCAGATTAGCCTGTTTGAACATATTTCAATATCTTCTCGATTCTAATCAAACCAGGAGGAACCAATATGTAAGAAGAATGATTTGGAACCATTAATCAGTGGACAATGACCAGGAAGTTTAATAAATCTCATAGGAGTCATGAGGAAGAAGCTATCCCACTTTCTATTCAGGTGATTCCAGATTAGCCTGTTTGAACATATTTCAATATCTTCTCGATTCTAATCAAACCAGGAGGAACTAATATGTAAGAAGCATGATTTGGAACCATTAATCAGTGGACAGTGACTAGGAAGTTTAATAAATCTCATAGGAGTCATGAGGAAGAAGCTATCCCACTTTCTATTCAGGTGATTCAAGATTAGCCTGTTCGAACACATGGCAATATATTCATGATTCTAATCAAACCAGGAGAAACCAAGATGAAAACAGCTTTATTTGAAACCATTAATCAGTGGAAAGTGACCAGGAAGTTGAATAAATCTCATAGGAGTCATGAGGAAGAAGCTATCCCACTTTCTATTCAGGTGATTCCAGATTAGCCTGTTTGAACATATTTCAATATCTTCTCGATTCTAATCAAACCAGGAGGAACTAATATGTAAGAAGAATGATTTGGAACCATTAATCCGTGGACAATGACCAGGAAGTTGAATAAATCTTATAGGAGTCATGAGGAAGAAGCTATCCCACTTTCTATTAAGGTGAATCCAGATTAGCCTGTTTGGACATATTGCAAGATCTTCTTGATTCTAATCAAACAAGGAGGAAACAAGATGTAAGAAGCATGATTGGAACCATAATCAGTGGAAAGTGACCACGAAGTTGAATAAATCACATAGGAGTAATGAGGAACAAGCTAACCCACTTTCTATTCAGGTGATTCCAGATTAGCTTGTTCGAACACATGGCATTATATTCATGATTCTAATCAAACCAGGAGAAACCAAGATCTAAACAGCTTTATTTGAAACCATTAATCAGTGGAAAGTGACCAGGAAATTGAATAAATCTCATAGGAGTCATGAGGGAGAAGCTATCCCACTTTCTATTCAGGTGATTCCAGATTAACCTGTTTGAATATATTTCAATATCTTCTTGATTCTAATCAAACCAAGAGGAACCAATATGTAAGAAGCATTATTTGGAACCATTACTCAGTGGACAATGATCAGGAAGTTGAATAAATCTTAAAAGGGTCACGAGGAAGAAGCTATCGCACTTTTTATTCACGTGATTCTAGATTAGCCCGTTTGGACATATTGCAATTTCTTCTTGATTCTAATCAAACCAGGACGAACCAAGATTTAAGAAGCATGATTTGGAACCATTAATCAGTGGACAGTGACTAGGAAGTTGAATAAATCTCATAGGAGTCATGAGGAAGAAGTTATCCCACTTTTTATTCAGGTGAATCCATATTAGCCTGTTTGGACATATTGCAAGATCTTCTTGATTCTAATCAAACAAGGAGGAAACAAGATGTAAGAAGAATGATTTGGAACCATTATTCAGTGGAAAGTGACCACGATGTTGAATAAATCTCATAGGAGTCATGACGAACAAGCTATCCCACTTTCTATTCAGGTGATTCCAGATTAGCCTGTTCGAACACATGGCAATATATTCATGATTCTAATCAAACCAGGAGAAACCAAGATGAAAACAGCTTTATTTGAAACCATTAATCAGTGGAAAGTGACCAGGAAGTTGAATAAATCTCATAGGAGTCATGAGGAAGAAGCTATCCCACTTTCTATTCAGGTGATTCCAGATTAGCCTGTTTGAATATATTTCAATATCTTCTTGATTCTAATCAAACCAGGAGGAACCAATATGTAAGAAGCATGATTTGGAACCATTAGTCAGTGGACAATGATCAGGAAGTTGAATAAATCTTATAGGAGTCATGAGGAAGAAGCTATCCCACTTTCTATTCAAGTGATTCCAGATTAGCCCGTTTGGACATATTGCAATTTCTTCTTGATTCTAATCAAACCAGGATGAACCAAGATGTAAGAAGCATGATTTGGAACCATTAATCAGTGGACAGTGACTAGGAAGTTTAATAAATCTCATAGGAGTCATGAGGAAGAAGCTATCCCACTTTCTATTCAGGTGAATCCAGATTAGCCTGTTTGAACATATTTCAATATCTTCTCGATTCTATTCAAACCAGGAGGAACCAATATGTAAGAAGAATGATTTGGAACCATTAATCAGTGGACAATGACCAGGAAGTTGAATAAATCTTATAGGAGTCATGAGGAAGAAGCTATCCCACTTTCTATTCAGGTGATTCCAGATTAGCCTGTTTGAACATATTTCAACATCTTCTTGATTCTAATCAAACCAGGAGTAACCAATATGTAAGAAGCATGATTATGAACCATTAATAAGTGGACAATGACCAGGAAGTTGAATAAATCTTATAGGAGTGATGAGGACATCAAATCAGCATCAACCATGGAGAAAGAAATCAGGAGAAAACCAGTGAAGAACATGAAGCTGAGAATATCTAAAGAAGCCTGTCATGACATATGTGCAATAAAAACGCCATATCTTCCAAACCAGGAGGAATTTATTCATGAAACTACTTTTGATGGATTCTACACTCAACAAGAGCACGCGGAGAATTGGTTTCATATCAAAAGGATTAATGGCTTAGAAGATATGCCATTTTCAAGTCAAAGGTGGACCGACTTGCCTTATTTTGAAGATCAAGAGCATATAATATGTCAAACTCAATGCTGGCGTCCAGGAGACTTTGTGCAACTTCTAGAAGCACTCCACAACCCTTTAAGAAGCACCAGCACACACTGGATCAGGCGGATCCTTGGAGAATACAATCAAATCAAACCGGAGCTAAATATGGAAAGTTGGAAGATTATTTGGTTTGATCATTACCAAACCAAGATATGGCGACCAGGAGACATTTTATTATTACCAGAGGAGCTTGAAGACATAATGAGAGCATTCACATCGCAAAAGATCAAGAGGAGAGAATATGGAGAAGTTTACCTTATTTGGCTTCAAGCAGTATTTCTGTCAAAGATCTCCAACGGCTCTTTCTTTTATTCTGTGGAGATTTGAAGACACATTCAGTGAACCAGGACATTCCTAGACGTCATAATTTCATGCCCAAGCTATCAAGACTCAAGCCGTCCCACCCATTCAGCCAAATCCCCCAAACTACTCCAAACGGCTAGTTTCTTAATTCTGCAAGATTTCTGTCTTAATTCTTTTATTCTGAGCATTATATAAGCTCATTAGTATCACCATTTGTAGAGCACGTCTTTCATCTAAGTTTATACCAGAAGTATTGTTTTTCCTTTCAAAGTTTCTCTTTGAATTGATTTGTTCTTTAGAAACCAGAGTTGTGAGAAAGCGCTTTGTTTTCTTTAGTTCTGTGAATTAGGTTGTTTGAGAGAGTCAGATAGCTTTATTCATCATAGGTTGAGAGAGTCAATCACTTCATTCCATCAAACCACCAGGTTGAGAGATTCAATCAATCCAGCAATCCGCTAGTCCCCTTCAAGTCCATCATCTGACCAAGCTGAAGAGTTATACGACCAGCAGTTTGGTTCCATCAAGCTATCCTTGTGAGGCTCAGTTTTGTGCCCACATCAAGGAGTCATGAGGAAGAAGCTATCCCACTTTCTATTAAGGTGAATCCAGATTAGCCTGTTTGGACATATTGCAAGATCTTCTTGATTCTAATCAAACAAGGAGGAAACAAGATGTAAGAAGCATGATTTGAACCATTAATCAGTGGAAAGTGACCACGAAGTTGAAATAAATCACATAGGAGTAATGTAGGAACAAGCTAACCCACTTTTCGTATTCAGGGGATTCCAGATTAGCTTGTTCGAACACCATGGCATTATATTCTGATTCTAATCAAACCAGGAGGAAAGCCAAAGATCTAAAACAGCTTTATGTGAAAGCATTTAATCAGTGGAAAGTGACCAGGAAGTTGAATAAATCTCATAGGAGTCATGAGGGAGAAGCTATCCCACTTTCTATTCAGGTGATTCCAGATTACCTGTTTGAATATATTTCAATATCTTCTTGATTCTAATCAAACCAAGAGGAACCAATATGTAAGAAGCATTATTTGAACCATTACTCAGTTGGACAATGATCAGGAAGTTGAATAAATCTTAAAAGGGTCATGAGGAAGAAGCTATCCCACTTTTATTCACGTGATTCTAGATTAGCCCGTTTGACATATTGCAATTTCTTCTTGACTTCTAATCAAACCAGGACGAACCAAGATTTAAGAAGCATGATTTGGAAACCATTAATCAGTGGACAGTGACTAGGAAGTTGAATAAATCTCATAGGAGTCATAAGGAAGAAGTTATCCCACTTTTTATTCAGGTGAATCCATATTAGCCTGTTTGGACATATTGCAAGATCTTCTTGATTCTAATCAAACAAGGAGGAAACAAGATGTAAGAAGAATGATTTGGAACCATTATTCAGTGGAAAGTGACCACGAAGTTGAATAAATCTCATAGGATTCATGACGAACAAGCTATCCCACTTCTATTCAGGTGATTCCAGCATTAGCCTGTTCGAACACATGGCAATATATTCATGATTCTAATCAAACCAGGAGAAAACAAGATGAAAACAGCTTTATTTGAAACCATTAATCAGTGGAAAGTGACCAGGAAGTTGAATAAATCTCATAGGAGTCATGAGGAAGAAGCTATCCCACTTTCTATTCAGGTGATTCCAGATTAGCCTGTTTGAACATATTTCAATATCTTCTTGATTCTAATCAAACCAGGAGGAACCAATATGTAAGAAGCATGATTTGGAAACCATTAGTCAGTGGGACAATGATCAGGAAGTTGAATAAATCTTATAGGAGTCATGAGGAAGAAGCTATCCCACTTTCTATTCAAGTGATTCCAGATTAGCCCGTTTGGACCATACTGCAATTTCTTCTTGATTCTAATCAAACCAGGATGAACCAAGATGTAAGAAGCATGATTTGGAACCATTAATCAGTGGACAGTGACTAGGAAGTTTAATAAATCTCATAGGAGTCATGAGGAAGAGCTATCCCACTTTCTATTCAGGTGAATCCAGATAGCCTGTTTGAACATATTTCAATATCTTCTCGATTCTAATCAAACCAGGAGGAACCAATATGTAAGAAGAATGATTTGGAACCATTAATCAGTGGACAATGACCAGGAAGTGAATAAATCTTATAGGAGTCATGAGGAAGAAGCTATCCCACTTTCTATTCAGGTGATTCCCAGATTAGCCTGTTTGAACATATTTCAACATCTTCTTGATTCTAATCAAACCAGGAGTAACCAATATGTAAGAAGCATGATTATGAACCATTAATAAGTGGACAATGACCAGGA
>CAJHQP010010079.1:0-19891 GCA_905132765.1 Moricandia arvensis
CCTTTTTCTTGTTAAATTTCGTAAGTTTAATAAACTGTTTTTTGTAGTGGATACATATCGTCATAGTAGTTAGGGTTTTATAATGGGAATCTAATTAATAATAGAACATAATAATACTTAATATACTAATACTTTTCATAATATAACTTAAACTTATATACCAACATGTAAATATATATATATATATATATATATATATATATAATATATATATGCATGATAATATAATAATATTTAATATAATTTTATTTATTCATCATATATAAATTATAAAATACTTAATAATATAAACAATTGAAGTGAATATTTAATAATTATTCTAATTTGTTATTTATAAATATTTATTTCTGTCCCCAAAAATCATCTAGTTCTCAATACTTGTGAATCTTTAAAACTGTTGTAATCCCCATAATCTACCTCGATATTAAATTCATAAACCCACTAGATCAACCAATCCCCTAGGTTATAAACACAAAAATTCTTGGAGGCAATGTTAGATATTCCCAAATCACATATATGCAACAAGTATATGAAAAGGAATATCTTTAAAATACAGAACATTCATATATGTACAATGTACTCCACATAATAGCAAGAAAAAAATGTGAACAAACGGTTGGTTTTGAGTCGCAGTTACCTGGCGAATGTCTAATGTCTACAGCATTCCGGTTTGGTTAATTTCTACCCAGCCACACTATGATTTTCCATGAAAACAAAATCGAAATTACATGAAACCATAAGATTCCTCGAAACAAAATTGTTGCTCCTACAAAAGAAGCAGTCTACAAATTTAAAAGATAACAGAACTATTTATTTGTTCGTTCCAGACAAAGAACCGTTGTTGATTAATTTGCTTGTGCCGAACAGATCTTGATCTCCTGTTTTTCTTCCTGCATACAAACATTAGATTCTGTCACTCTTTCTCTTCATCATCGACTCTTGTCTCTGTCATATAAGTCTGCTTGCCCCTGTGATTAGGATCATAATTGCAAGAAGCCAAGTGATCCAAAGCCATTACTACATCCGATATCACCGGGCCTCATACCAGGCTGATCTTGAACACACATTGCAGCTATCGCAAGCGCTTGATACAATCCTCTAACCGGATAATCTCCTTCCATCAATGGATCAACCATTTTCTTGAAGTTCTTCCTATCTTTAAACAACGGACGCGCCTGTAAATTACATCAAAACGTGTGAATTACGCTAGCTAAAAAGTAAAAAGAGTTTATAAAGTTAGAAACTTTTATCATTACCCATCCAACTAGAGTCTGGTCTTTACGCGCTTTTGTTTTGTAAATAGCTTTCATTCCAGTGATAAGCTCCAAAAGGACAACTCCGAAACTGAAGATATCTGATTTGAATGTGAGTTGACCCGTCATTGGCGTATTCAGGAGCACAGTATCCGTATGTTCCCATGACCCTTGTGGAAACATGTGTTGCATCCCCGCTCGGTCCGACTTTAGCTAACCCAAAGTCAGAGAGTTTAGGGTGATAGTCCTCACCGAGCAAGATATTCGAACATTTAAGATCACGGTAGATCACAGGAGGCCTCATTGTATCGTGAAGATACTCTAACCCTCTCGCTGCACCAGCCGCTATTTTCATCCGGGTGTTCCAAGAAAGTGGGGTTTTACCATTAGGAAGATCTAAGGACCAAAACAAAAAAGAGTCAGAACAATCAATATCAATACAAGTTGTTATGTAATATGCATAAAGAGAGAGATATAGAGGCAATACCATGGAGATGATCCTCAAGAGATCCTAGTGGCATGTACTCGTACACCAATAGCCTCTGAACACCTTGTGCGCAAAACCCTATAAGCTTTACAAGATTGGGATGGTCAGCGAGACTTAGTGTCATCACTTCCACCACGAATTCTCGAATTCCTTGGGCACCATTTCGATCAAGTTGCTTAATCGCAACAACCTATATCAAATAATAACCATTTTTTAAATCGATTGGATCAAGAAACATATATATACATTATGCATTTATACCTGATTGATTCTCTCGATGAGACCCTTGTAAACTTTTCCGAAACCTCCTTCACCTAGAAAACAATCAGACCTGAAGTTTCCTGTAGAAACAGAGAGTTCTTCAAAGGTGAAAGTCTTTGCTTTCTTCCCTGAAAACTTCATCGTCCACATTTGAATCCTTTGCATCCATAGAAAACTGATCCTCCTCAGTAGTTACTTCCTTGTTTGCATCATCTCCACACGGACTACCTTTGATTAATGTAAACAACACATGAATCCTAATCATATCTAACAAACGATTCAAGAGGAAGACTAAACGCTCGTTTATGCAATGCAGCAAAATCAGATTCTAAGATTGAGAAATCACGTTGGAATATCTTAATCGATACCTGAGATAGGCTGCGTTTGGCAAAATCTCAGTATATTAACGCTAAACCGATTCGAAAACGGCGGTTTATGCAATGGAGCAAAACCAAACCAGATGAAAATAAATCTGAACGAATGAATCTCTTAATCGATACCTGAGCTAAGTTGTGTTTGTGAATCGCGATCTGCGCTCTTACGAACGCAGTTTACGTCGATTGTGAGTTTTGTGTGTTTGGCAAAATCGTTGGTGTTCTTCTTCGTCTCCGAACGTTTGCTCGATTTCCCCGTGCGCCCGAAGCATCCCATGGCGGAATCTACGAAGCTGGAACAGATTGTTATCTTTGCTTTGGGAGGAAGGAAGGGGAAGGGGAAGGGGAAGGGTTACGGAAAGTAAGGAGAGAGAGAGAGAGAAGAAAGGGCAAAAGTGAGGGAGAGAGAAACTTTAATATTTGAACTTTTATAAATGCTGAGGGTGAATAATCATCTACGTGAAGGTGCACAGAATATTACGATACATCGTAGGGTTATTTATTAATAGTAGTAACTAGTAACTATTAATAAGGACTTTCGTTTAGTTAGTAAAAGTAAGATCTGACTATATGGGGTCAACCTTTTTGTTTGCTACCCTTTGTTTTATTATTTGACTTAGCACCTTGTTTCTTCTAAAATTTGGTTTTGAGTAATATTTTTTTGGACAGTTCTCTCAAAGATTTTTTTCTTAGTTTTTATCACTAAAATAGATTTCAAAAAAAATATATCAAAATAATTTTTTTATTTGGGATTTTTTTAATTTTAAATTCATTCTATAACTCTAAACCTTAAGTCTAAAATTAACAGTATAATTGTATATTTACACTTTTTAATAAAATATTTTTTGATCATTCTTTTGGGAAATATTTTTGTGAAAAAAAACTTTTTTAGTGTTATCCTAAGGTATTTTTATTTTGTTTATTTGTTTACCAAAATTAATACAGAGAAAAATAAAGGAACAATCTTCGTTTAAGATCGATTCCAATAGCTTCTGTCAAGAAACTTGGCTAATCTTTAGTGATCTTGCTCCACAGTTAAAGATGTAGAAACGGTGTCTTGCTCCATGGCTTAAGTCATCGTTTGAAACTAAAAGTGGAGAAAAGCCATCCCTTGTATTGATGTATCGTAATGGATATTACTATTACCATATTAGGAAGAAATTTATTCATGTTGTTATTGTTACAAGCAAAAGTTTTGAAGGAGTCATTGTGAATCATAAGGAAAATTAATACGAAAGGGTTATTTTGATATACGATTATTTAAGTATGTTTGATTTGTGTTTGAATATTATAGGTTGTATTATTACTCCAACTGTTGTGAAAGACTAAAAGAGTGTTGATATATGGCCAAGGATTGCTAGTCTATTAGTGCCATTGTTTGAATAAAGATACTCATGTCGTATTTTGTTTGATTTGATGTTGAGATTTGACTTAGGATTACTTAAACTAAGCTACAAAGTAAATTTTACAATTAAGTTTAAGATTTCCCCGCTCGAACCAATACGTTATGTGAGAGAACTCTTGATTATTCCACTAGATCAAATAGGTTAAAATAACACAAATTGTGATGATGAATCAATTAGGATTTGTACAAGACTCACAACTAACAAGAAAATACATAACTATTAAGGATCAAATAGACTTATCCTAAATTATTTATCCTTATGTGGTTGTGTTCTTTATCTGGCTCGATATTTACAAAGATCTTAGTTCTAGTTGCCTTTATGTTCTTGCTTCAATAGAATAACTCATGCATGAAGCCCATATGCTAATCGATTGGACTAGAGATAAATATCCAGAAAAGCTCCACCTTATTTGTTCCGATTCAATTCTAGTCCCACACGACTGACAAAAGTGTTTCTTTATCTTTTTGGTGAGACCAAGAATCAGATTTGGTGGTGAAGCTCTCTCTCTCTCTCTCTCTCTCTCTCTCTCTCTCTCTCCTCTCTCTCTCTCTTCTCTCTCTTGTTTTGATAAGTCTCACTGTGGCCGTCTGCTCCTTCAATCTATCCAGCTAAATCTACTTTCTTTCTCAGTATATTTTGAAGAGTCTCACTGTGAATGTCTGCTCCTTCAATCTAACAAGATAAATCTACTTTCTTTATCCATCTATTTTGACTGACAATATGATCTTCTATAAATAGATCCTCTTTGCGCGCCGTTCTTTGAGAGATTTAACTGATTCTTTCTTTAATCTTTGCATCTCGACTCCGATGAACATTTCCTCTTTCCGGAAAAGTCTGTGTTTATTCCGACATGATTAATTGTAGCTCCGGTGATATTCACACAAGATCTTTTTGCCTTTCGTGCATATTTATCTTATTTTCGATTTCGAACCCTTGTAGACTATGCTATGAGAAATTGGGTTCATACTCAATATGATTTCTCTCTAAGTTTCCATGCACCTGATTTTCTACTAAAGTCTCTTGCTTACCTTATCTTGCAGAAAATCATTGGAGAACCTCTCGATCTAGCTCCCACCTCTTAGGTTAACCCTCATACTTTTAGATCTTCGACTTGATCTAAACCGAGTTTTTAACTCTCAATTTTGAACCATTGTTTAACTGTGTCTTCATTCTTACTCATTCTTCCTCTTGTCACTCTTTGTAAATACTCCACTTGAACTTAATATTCAACCTGATTCTTTTTTACTCCAGGTAACTCTTTTCTTTTCTGAGTGACTCTTCATATTGGTGTACTATTTGCCCCACCATTCATTTTGTAACGTTGTTGCTCACCCTTAGTTTCTTTTTTTTTGAGGTTTATGAGGGTATATGTCTGGTGTAACCTGGAGCTATTCATGCTTCCTTAGTGGAGATTTTAAGTGTTTAGTATAGAGCTGAATCTTCTGACTAGATACAGTTTTAGTTAGGAATCCGATGGATTAACCGTAGCGTGTATCTTGCTTAAGATGATATCACCATTAGCTAGTAGGTCCCGATGAAACCGAATTGATATCAATGGTGTTTAGTTCTCTCGAGTTGAAGTAAATTATTTGCTATGACTTGAGCACTTTTTGAATCGCAGTAAATCTTTATGTACTCTAGCTTGAAACCCAACTTTGAACTAAACCCTTTAATAAATTTCCTTCCTTTAATACTTCATTCAGAAAGTTAGGTTCGTTTCTGTAACTTTCTTCAAGTACCTTAACACCCATTTCACAACTAACTAGTGGTCTTTCCCTGGTTTACTCCTAAACTGGCTAATAAAGTCTATTGTGAATGTTATTTCTTACCTTTAGCTGGCCATATTGTGGGGGTCAAAATCGGTCATGAAGGAATCAACGCCTGAAACTTCTAGAAAATACCTCTTTAGAAAAGAAGAGATAATATTTTAAAGATATAAGGCTCGATCATCCATTCGCCCGAACGGGCGAGTTGGACTAAGCAAGACGTTCAACTCGCCCATTCGACGAGTTGAACCAGTCCAACTCGCCGAACGGGAGAGTTGGACCAATCAAGATGTCAACTCGCCCTTCGGCGAGTTGGACCAAGCAAGACGGTCAACTCGCCAAACGGGTGAGTTGGACCACGCAAGACAGTCAACTCGCCGACGGGCGAGTTGGACCAATCAATAGGGTCAACTCGACCGTTCGGCGAGTTGGATCAAGCAAGATGGTCAACTCGCCCGTTCGGTGAGTTAGACCAAGCAAGATGGTCAACTTGCCCGTTCGGCAAGTTGGACCAACCCAACTCACCCTCGAGGTGAGTTGGGCCAAACATAGACCAGATATTATGCCTTCCGTTGAACCTCGATGGATCCACCCCTCTTTTTGTCTCGATCGGAGTTGTCGTTGGGACTTTACGATAAAAACCGCGAAGACTCATTTTCCTGAATGAAGTTCATGGTTATCGTATAAACAACAACGATTAACTCAACACCACAGTTATCTAAACTATAAGAGAAGTGTGAAATTCCTAGCTAAAGCGACATCATATCATTAAATGTTATTTCAAAGAAATTGTAAAAACATATAAGTCGAAATACGACCCAAAGAGGCCTAGAACGCGACTAAAGACCCACTTGCGATTTCATACGAAATTGAGCTGCAGCGATGTCATGACGGTGTATCTATACTCGCAGAAGAAGATAAATCTCATGAAATCAGAAGATAAATGTCAAGTTTCCAAGATAATAATGAAGACCGAGATAAAAAGGAATATTTTTGCGAAGCAATAAACTCGACCTAGGGGCAAAAAAGGAGAGGGAGAAACGACCCAGAAGGCATATATAAGGGGAGCTAAAGCTAAAGGCTCGAGGATCCAAAGATTTAGACCTAGAAAATCTTTGTTAGCTTATAAGAACTTATAACTTAGGTGGCCTAGAAGAACAAAGTTATACTCAGACGTTTCTCCATCTTTGTTCGACGATTCTGGTTTCTGTAGACTCTAAAACTCGCTGCACTTAGAAACCCTTAAGATTTATTCTTGACAAGCTCTGTTTCTATGATTGGCACTCGATTACCAGACGAACTTGCTCCGGCAGCTCGACCTCATGGTCCATTCTCTTAATTGAACTACGTTTGGCTTGATCCTCGAAAGGGGTACGTAGGCATCCTTCCATAAGGTTCATTCCGAAATCAATCAAAACCTTTTCTCATATCTTTTTCGTATTTTGCTATCGAGCTGCGACTCAACTAGGTTTAAGGTTCTTGGTTGCTAGAACTAGGTAACTAGCTAACAACGCTTGCGGCCGAAGCTTTGGTAATCCTTTGTAATAATCACAACGCTCTTACGCGGATCGAAATAAGATCTACTTTTTCTATAGATCCGTTCTGTTATATTTCCATACTTTTCGCGTTTATTCGATTACTTGTCGTTGGCTCTCGCAGAGAATCTGGGACCTCATGGAAAGTTAGGGTTTCTTGACTTTCCTTAATTTACGAAAAACCTACGGTGTGAATTTTGGTTCCCACACATATCATATATTAGGCTCCCATAACATATGCATAAGGACTTCTTCCCATATGCTATGCTTCTATCTTCTACTCCTTATTTGTCAAGCTTCTCAACTTAAAATGTGTAGCTATTGGTGTAACCATATACCTTGAATCCATCCTTCCAAACGTCCTTACCACATTTCCATGTACCTTCCTTACGATAGAGTCAACACACCCTTTTATCTATCCCTTATGATAACCATTCCTAATATCTTTGATTCTTTTCCCATGTCTTTTCGTTAAAATCCCCATTCAAGTTCTCTTGCAATTGTTTGATTAGTTTCACATTCCCAGAAGCAATCAACATGTCATTCACATACAATAATTAGTAGAGTGTCTGATCTGTTTGAATCTCTCACATGTAGACATAGATCCTTACTACTTCTATCAAAAAATGATCTTCATGAAGTTATCAAACCTTTGGTTCCACTTTCTTGGAGATTTCTTAATCCGTATAGAGAATTCTTTAGCCAACACACCTTGTTCTCATCTCCTTTGTTTATGTAGTCCTTTGGTTGTGTTATCAAGATTCTCTGTTCTAAAATTCCATGCAAGAAAGTTTTCTTGAAATTCATACTTTCCAACTAATAGTCCATGTTCGCAAACATTGATAACATAAATTTTATTGAGACATGCTTCACAACTAGAGATAATATTTCCTTATAGTCCTTTCTTTTTGTTTGAGAGAAACCCTCTTTTCCCCTAATATGGCCTTAAATCCTTCTCTTCAATTACGACTATGCCTTGGTTTGATCTTGATATCCATTTGCAGCCAACCAGCTTCTGTTTCAGAAGTTCATCAATCAAAACGCTGGTCGGGTTCTTGAAATCAGCATGCATCTCTCACCAACTGCATTTTTCCCAAAGCTTCATGTCTTTGCTTTTGCGTAGCTTCTTCGTCGGTTTTAGGTTTCTTCAGTTTCTAAGTGTTCAACATTAATTAACCAGCGTAAAACATGAAGTTTTCATTCTCATATCATTGAAAGATATTTCACAATTTCTTCCTTCTTTCTCTATTCCTTGAGAGCACATACTCTAATTTTGCCTCCTTTGTTTCATTAACTTCCTCAAAATCGTAATTCACATTCTTAGTTTCTAACAAAGAAGACGTTTTCATTTCCTCACTTTGACTTGATGTAAGTGTCCTCTCTGATTTGTCGTAGTAGTACTATGATCTAATCATCACTGAACGACATTGCTTTTCTATTTTTTTGCTTTACTGTCTTTTTCCGTAGTCTCATTTCCTTTAACTTTTATATTCAATGCATCCTTATATATTTCTTCCTCATTGATACACTACATACCTACTCCTTATGTACCTTCCTTCCTGAAGGATCCATTCTATGTATCATTTTTCCAAAAGATGTCTCATGAAGAACTTCTTAATATCCCTAGTCTTTTTTTTTCTCTTCAGCGATGTGGATAGCAAAACACTCGATATTCTCAGATGATGTAAGTCAGGTTTTAGACCCCTCCATACATGTTCATGTAGTCTAAAGTTTAACGTAGAACTATGCTATATTGTGATCAGATACACTACTGGAATCTGCCTCAACGCTAGAAATATGATCAAATATAGTCTATGCTAACATGCACATGACTTTTGGCCATAATGGTCATGTTCCATTCTCTCATATACCTAATTTTTTTATAGCGTGTAGGTGCAGTTATGTTTCGTTTAATACATGCTTCCTGCAGTTGACTCAATATTGGATTGCAGAATTCTAGTCAATTATAAGTTCTCAAACACACAATATTCATTAATGTCTTATTCTTTACCTCTATTTCCCATTCCTTGAAATTATAGAATATTCATCCTTAGACTTCAGACAATATATACACACCTTATTCTAGTAATCGTCAATAAATGGCATGAAATACTTAGATCATGCTAGATTGTTTAGGATAGATGGAGATCCTCATAAGTTTGAGTGTAGCATAGTCAAGTATTCCTTTCGTGGTGTGCTTGATAGCTGGAAAACTTTGTTTGTGAGATTTCCTAATCACACAATTTTCACATATTCCAACCTGTCCTTTTCTTTGCTGACAAGAACATTTTTTATTAGAGATTTCATATTGTTCATGCTCATATGTCCAAGTATAGAATGCCAAATATTGTCATATTTCCATTTACCCTTGAAACATTTAATTCTATTTACTAATCATTCTTTGGATATAATACATGACTTGGTGGTACTTTCTCTTGATCACTTTCTTGTCATCCCTATAAAAGTGCCACCATATGGTCTTTTCTTCTTATCTACATCCAAACTTTCGTAGCATCCCGATGAATGAGATTTTGGCTCATTTCTGGCTTGTATCTCACTCCGCATGAGTACACCACTCAACCCTTCAACATTGGTGATCTTAATCCTCCCAACTACTATGATATGGTTGTGAGTGTTTTTGGTCATCAATACTTTGCCACCACTAAATTCCACCAACTCGAATAAGAATTCTTTGTCTGATCTGACTAAGAACCAGAAATCCATTTCCCACTCTTCTCAAGTATCTTTGGTGCTAGTTGTAAGAACCAAAGGCTACTTTGGCTACGATTCTCATAAGGTGTTTTGTTGGATCTTCTATCAGGGCACCTCGTTCCCAATGTCCCTCTTTTCAACAGACTAAATATCCGTTGTTGTTCTTATTGAAGTTTGGACATAACTTCGATCTCCCAAAACCAACTTTTGGACCTTCCCTTCCAAGTTTTCTCGACGGCCCTCTATTGTAAACCTTTATGATCTTCCTCTTTAATGCGAGTATATCTTCTCCATCTGACATGATGTCTGTTCCACTTTTAATCAACTCACGCTCTTTGGCTTAGCGTGTATCTTCCCTACTTAAGAGTTTCCTTGAGTTGATCAAACTTGTGAGGTATTGAGCTTAGAAGTAGTATAGATTACACTTCTCGTACCTCTACTTGCTTGCGTCTGCTAAAAGTTTGAGAAAGTCATCAACATTCTCATCAATGCTTTGGATTCTGCCATCTTGAACATGTATATATGAGCTGTAAATATTTCCATTTAGGTAGAAGTATATGTGTGCAATATATTCAGAGTAGACATCATAGTGGCTTAATATTCCCTTAAGACTTTGTTCCCCACGTTAAACACAATGAGATATTTTGCCTTCTCTGATTTTTTAAACTTTGCTAGATCAATACTCGAACCAGAATGTACCCAAACCCTATTAGCCCTTTTGTGGATCTTTCATAGCATATTCCATCTTTTTCATTTGTGTAGGTGTCTGCTTTCATAGCTCCATGTGAATTTTCTTGAGACTTAAAACCCAAAATGAGCCAAAAATTTGAACTTTCCATATTGCAATATTTCATGTACCATCAAAACGGTCCACCTCAATGCGAGTGTTGGGCATCATGTCTTATTTCATGTAATCCTTGCTTGAGACCTGTATGATAGTAATCAAAGAACCAAGATGATCTAATACCACTTGTTGACATTTGACCTAGTATTACTTAGAACTCAAGTTATCATTTTGACCTAGAACTAAGTTTGAAAGTAAATTGCATAATCATTTTATCAAGTTTCGGCCTTGAACCAGAACATCTCATAGAAGATTTCTGATTCCTAACTCCACTAGATCAAAGAGGTTATAACACCACAAGTTTTGATGATGAATCTCTTATGGTCTATACAAGAATCACAACTAATAAGAGAAAAAAACAACTATTAAGTATCAAATAGACAATAGTAAGTTATTTATCCTTCTATGGTTGTCTCCTTCTTTTGGCTTGATCTATGTCAAGATCTTAGTTATGCTACCCTTTCTAATATTGCTCTCTAACCGTATAATCAACCCTACGCATGAGCTCGGATATATATATATATATATATATATATATATATATATATATATATATATATATATATATATATATATATATATATATATATACATGTTTCATCCGGAATGGACTCAATTCAATCCATGTGGCCCATGTGCTAACCGAATTGGGCCATAAACAAATATCTAATATTTGACATCTTCTTAAATATTTTTATTTTAATGAGTTGTTTGTTTGAAGATTAGTAGTGTATTGGACTAAGAATCTTTTGTGTGGTGTGTGTTTTAAGTTAGTATTTTTCATCTCTTCTTTTTTCTTTAACTTGCTTATTTTGGTTTCGTGCATGAAGAACTTATATGGGAATGCATTTATAATTTGTCAAAGAAAGTTTTTTAAGAATACACATATGAAATTCTTCAAAATGCGATTCTTTATTAATTATAATCATAACAGTAATAGTTTTCATGACTGTATATATAATATATATATATACATTGTTTTGTATTTTTCAACTTCACCACTAGTTAAAATTTCTAAATATAAACCTAAATAAGTAAATAATATAGAGTTTATTAATGAAATCAAAAACTTACAAATATTTTTTTATATTTCCTATCGGCTGATATGGTTGGTCCTAGAATGAATGCACTTAAGTGCTACAGAATGAACTAAATATGCATATTGTCTGACCTGAGTTTGGAATATCTTCCGACTAATTCCAAGGGATATATATATATATATATATATATATATATATATATATATATATATGTATATATAGATATATCCGAAAAAACCATTTTTCCAACACACATATATGTAATGAGGATTTCTTTTAAAAATACACAATCTGACCCAAAACACTCGGAGCTGAAAGAATTCAAAGTCGACCAAAAGATGTAAAATACTTGAACATCCATCCCTATACACATAAAATGTTTTCTCTTGTTAGTTTATCATATTTTAGCCCCTTTGTAATTGGGTGAAATAAGATTATTTTTCAAATTTGAGAATTGCAATGGATGATATATACTTTTAATATATCCAAATGAATATTACTAATTATGTACTGAAATTTTTATTTTATAATTTACGATATATACAAGTTTCGAGATCTAATAAATACAAATTTGTATATATATATTTTAATTGTTGATTCTCGAAATGTAGTTGATATTTTAGTACTTTCTTTTTATCCACCAAAATTCTAAATAAGGCCCAAGTTCTACGCCCAAAAAAGCTTAAGCAACTACAACCGGAGCTATGCTCAATGATAAGATGAAATAAATTAGAGCTAATCTAGACGGTGTGATGAACAAAATAAGAAGGAAGATAAAACAAGGGATAAAGATCTTACGGGGAGAGACTTGCTCGACGTAAAGAACACCCGTGGATAATATTCATTTGCATCCCTAAAACGGTAGCTCCAATGCGCTTGTAATAGTCAGAATCAACATTGAAATACCCAGTTGAAAGCGTTTTGACGGGGGCAGAATTTCCCATTCAGAAGCTAGTTTTGGCTAAAACTCAAAAAACAAACACAATTAGCCTCTAGAAGAGACTATGTGAATCCCAAAGGCATCAGTGAACATATCTTTTGGTGATGAGGAGGTGGGACGGATTAGACTAAAAATGAATCCAAATCCATAGATGTGTTTGACTGTGAAAAAGCACAATATGGATGAATCTATAGGAGGTGTAGGCGGATGGACGGTGGTGGCATCTCGGTTGGAAGATCAGGTAGAGAAAGGGGTTCACCGTCATATAGATTCTTAGGATAAAGGGGTTTGGTGATGGGAGTGGATGATGTTAATCCCTTTAAAAATCTTTGATCCCTTTGTTTTATCTTTCTTCTTGTATTTTCATTGTATTGTCGATATTAGCTTCGGCTTCTTTTGTCTTACTGATTTCTTTATCTTTAAAATATCATATATATTTTTGGATTGGTTAGTAGTAATGGCATTTACCTAACTATAACTACTAGACACGTGGTTGAGCCGAATAATTTAATTTTTGAAGCAGATTGAATATTTTAAAAGATATGCTATTGTTGAGTCGGATAATTTTGATTTTGCATCATGTCTTTCACACATGACTATTCCGACGTAAATATTTGACTGACATAATGAAAATATTATAGCAAAATGGCTATGAGTGGATACCCGTTCGGGTTTGGATCGGGTATTTCAGATTTTTGGGTATTTCTGTATAGAGGTATAGAACCTGTTTAGGTATTTTTGTATTTCGGGTCAGGTTCAGGTATTTTTAGTTCGGGTTCAGTTATTTTGGGTCGGATTTTCGGATATTTACATTTTGAAAGAAAAAAAATTAAAATTTTCATTTCTCAAGGTTTCTTCTATATAAAAAATATAAATTTCACTTAACTGATTTTTATTTTTAATAGATTGAATGATTAATAGATTTGGAGATGACATTTCAAAAATAACAAAGAACATTAATTTGGTTATTGTTTTTAAATTTTAGATATAAATTTTGTTAATGCATGAAATAAAAAGCTTGGCATACAATTTGAAGTTGTATCAAATCATTTTTATTTCGTAATTATATGTATTATTATATGATTTAAAGTATGTATAACATCAATATATATATATATATATATATTTTAAACAAATTGAGAGATATATACTAGAAATATAAGGTAAGTATACATATGTTCGGTTATCTTCGGATATCCATTCAGATTCGGATATTACCCGTTCGGGTTCGGATATCCAATCTCTCCTAATTCAATACTCATCAGGTATTTTGCTACTTCGGTTTGCATTTCAGTTCGGGTTTTTTAGATCGGGTTCGGGTGCAGCTTCGGGTATCGGGTAAAGTGTCAGCCCTAGTGTATGGCATAGTTGGAAATATATTAAAAGAAAAATATATTTACTTTGACTTCAGCTAGTATTTAACCAATAAGTGAAAAAAAATTTCACTTAATTTTCTTCTAGTCACTGTTAAAACAGAGTAAATTTGTTTATTTTTGGTCTCTTAGTTTGTGCAGAGAAATTATGTGTTGCGCCAATTTCATTTTTTCTTTCTTTATTGCCATTATTTACTCTGTTATTTTTGCTATCATTTTCTCTATATATTACTCTGAGTTGCGCTCCTTTTCACCAATCACACTCAACAAATATATATTTCTAAAAATATCAACAAGTTATGTATTCATAAACAAATTAGCAACCTTAATCAAACGAGATAAAAAATTGTACAACCATCTCTCTAGATTAGTAATATATTCAATCTTCTTGAAGATTGGATTACTTATCAGATTTTATAAATATGTTGCATTTCAAAAAAAAGTATTAAAAAATATATGAAGATGTACATAAATGTTACTATGTATGTTGTTAATTATTTTACATTCTTAAAGAGAAAATTCCTATATCTTTGAAGATATTAAACCACTAAAATAATTTAATGCAAAATTGTTACAAATAAAGAATAAATTTGTTAGTTTTGACTAAGATGCATATAATTGACAAATATAGTAATTGGATTATGTTATGTGAACAACCTTTCACAAAAAAAGCCCAATAATTTCATTACAAAGTGACATTTGAGCTTTTATGTATTGGGAAATATGTCTCAAGTTCACTAGTCAAAATAAATATTTTTGTTCAAGTTTCAATTATTATAGTGGTAAGAAAACAATAGAAATTATATTATCATGATATGACATATGTTGGTGTTGTGGGAAGAACAAATATCAAATAACATAGTCTTTTAGAATTGCAATTGAATAATTGTACAACCATACATTAAAAACTTTATAATCAATAATGTAAGGATTATAAAAATTTATTAATTTAATAAAAAATTAAATTAAAAATATATATTTTTAAATTTCTATGGTTTCTAATATATTTTTTTCTAAAATAAAAAAAATAATTGATTTCATTAGTTATACATTCATTAATTTAATATATTCAATTTTCATAAAATTTTATTATATTATTTGATGCATTAAGATATGTATCATATAATTAAAATATATTTTTACATAGAAGCTTATTAATTAACTCAGAATAACAAGCGATATGTTTGGTATATGTATCGTGGACTTTAACCTCTCAATTCAGTGGCTACTGTTGAATATGGAAAGATAGCTTTTGGAAACAAACCAATTAATTGAGACAAGGAACCTAGACGCTTAGAGTCAACATTGCATCGAGAATTAGAAGAATTGATTTGACTGATGGAGAATATGCTATGACATTCGACTTTCCAGAAAATTGGAATAGATTGCAAGGACATGATCATAAGGATCAAATAAACCTGATGCATTGCTTAATTTCTCAACAGAGCTGAAAGAGATAAAGACTCCTCAAATATAATTCCAAGCATTCAAGATTTCAAACGTTCTTCGAATGCAAAATGTATTTCTGATTCTCTAACCATAGCTGCTCGATAATTTCATAAGTTACTTTATTATATTGGTTGTCAAATCTGACATAACTTCCAGTTCACCTCAAGATTGAGTGGTAGTCGTCACCCTTTGCATGTGTTCCTCTCCTCTAGATAATGATTTAATTTGTGTATGGTAAAGTATTTGTTCTAAGATTCATTCTCTTGTTGATTTAATCATTTTCCTAGCAGTGTCCTTAGTATAGATCTGTTGTTATTCAAATAGGAGTTGATTTCGTGAAATCCAGATCAACAAGCAGATTCCATGGGAAGGATATTCCCAGCCACACTACTGGAGGTAGGCCAATTGATCGTTATGAAACCTTGCTAGATCTATTTGGAAATTAATAAAAGAAGATATGTGAAGGGACACATGAAGAAAATGTGATTTATTGATTATGTCTCTCACATTTTATTACACTTTAACTCTGGAATAACCCCCATGTATCTGCAGTGTTCTCTACGAAGGGTTGGGTCTTTTCGATTATTGACTAGATGAAGACTTTTTGGCTTGGGGAGGATTTACCTGACCATACATCTTTTAACTAGTTGAAACCACCATTCATATTTAATGTGTTTATCACTTGGTTAGTACTGTTTTGGGAGTAAGCTGAATGGTAATCTGATTTTGAAGAGTAGTTCATGTTTTTATTGGCTGCAACATGAAGAGGTCCTCTGCTCCTAGTTGACTCGGTCTCAAAGATTGGATTTGTGAAAAAAATTCTATTCTCATTGTATTCCCATTTAAGGTCCTGGATTTAATAAGTCTGGTAATCTAAGGTCACTATCATCTTTAGTAATAAGACCCAAACAACTTTATATCTTGATTGAGGGAAATCCATGAATCTTGCCATATTAGTTGTTAATCATTTCCTATTTATGTGACTAGATTAGCTTTCCAAGAGATCCATTTCTTGGAGTATTCCTCTCCATCCATGCGAACAAGATGAGGGTGTAAGGACCTCTATGAAACCTTTGTTTCTGCAAGTATCTCTTGATGAAGTGCTCTTGCCATCAAAGGTCTGGAATATGTCAAGATTCTCCATGATATTTTTGATAGGAGAGCATGAATAAAATTTTGAATGTCCTTAAATCCCAAACCGCCAATTTTCTTTTTGTTTACCTAGTGTAGACCAGGATATCCATCACATTTTCTTCTTCTCATCTCTCAATCCCACCAGAACCTTGTTAGGATGATTGGATCCGTTTACAAAGGCTAGTGGGAAGTAGAAAACAAGACATTGGGTAAGTAGGTATGTCTGTGAGCACTGACTTGATCATTGTCATTTTTCCAGCTTCTGAAAGGAATCTGGATGAACCAACTAGCAGCCCGTTTCTGATTCTTTCCACTATTGAGGTGAAAAGGTCCTTCTTCTTACAGAAAAAATGTTGAGGGAGTCCAAGGTACTTTCCAACTCCCCTTCCTTTTGTATTCCCATGATTTGTTTATTGCTTATTTGTTGGTCGTAAATATTTTGGAAGAGAGAGTAATAGACGATTTTTGAATTATTTATTCTCTGTCTTAATGCATGTTCATAACTCATGTAGGATATCTTGAAGTATGTTGTAGAAGTTCGGCAGTAGCGTGGAAGAAAAACATAGTATCATTTGCAGCATAAGGAGATTCACTCTAGGACTTCCTCTGGCTACTCTGGTCCTAGAGAAGGATCCGCTTCTCTCAGCAATTTACAGAGGAGGTAAAAACTTCACTACAGAAAATGAATATGTAGGGAGATAGGGGATCTCCCTGCCTTATTCCGTAGTAAGTTAACTGCCCCTTAGATAGCCTCACTGATTAGGAAAGAGTAGAATGCAATAGTTATACATTTCATTATCCAGTTGATTCACTTTTTTATGGAAGCCTAGTCTCTGTAGAACCAAATCTATGAAATTTCATTTAAATCGATCCATAAGGTTTACTCATAACAGTTTTTTACTGCCACATAACACTTTTTCTGATCCATTGTTGCATTTAGATAGTATACTATCTCATGAGTTATTAGAATGTTGTCAGATTTTTCTCTTCCTGGAATAAAGGCAAAATGGTTTTCAAAAATAAATGGAATTAAAACATTGTTTTTAATCTCAACGAGAGAAGTTTGGAGATAATCTTGTAAAAGACGTTGCAGAAGGCCATAGGCCTGATAGTACACCTTTTTGCTCCATGCATATTGGGAATTAATCTGACATGTGTTGTATTCATTGAACTTGGAATGTGTCCTGAGGAGAAAAAAAAATCAGGATCTCATTGACAATAGCAATGCCGACCACTGGCTAGTTTGACTGGAAGAAGCTTGCTGAGAAGTCATCCGGCCAGGAGCTTTGTCTAGGTGGATTAGCAAGAGTGCTTCTTTGTTTTTCTCGGAGATGGTTCCTTGATTAGGTCTTCATTTCTGGGACAAACGAGGAGAGAGTGTCTTGTTAAGATTTGACTCTCCATCCAAAAGGGTTGAAGTGAAGAGGTCTCTATAATAGTTGCAGATGATTTCGAAATTATTTGCTTCTCTTCAAACCAAGGCAACCTTTCATTATGAGTTTATTTTAGCCCTACTCTCTTTAGTCACAACATGAAAGTAACTTGTATTAGAGTCCTCTAGGGTACCATAGTTGACCACTTCTCTCTTTTCCAAAGCTCTTCTTACCGCTTTATAGCCTGAGAGTTTTTCCATTTAAGTCTGAGATTAGAAGCCTCGGTCATGGTTGAAGAAGTCATTGATGTCTATAGTTGGTCTCAGATATTCTCAGATCTTTTTTACTATTCTCATGGAACTCTCTGCTCCATGTAGAAATGGTTTTCCTTGCACATATACACACTACAAGAAAACGCTTGGATAACGACAAACTGTTACGACCACAAAATGGTGGTCGTATATTTTCCGTCTGTGTTACGACCAGTTAACAACCAAAGGGATATTGGTCGTAAAACCGAAGTAAAATTGGGACCACAAAGGTTGGTCGTAAAGCAAAGTAATTTAACCTCTAATTTACGACCAAAAGAAAAAGTGGTCGTAAAGTAGAAGTTAGTTGACTACGGAGTTAAGACCAAATATGTAGCTTCGCATTAACGACCAAATTACATGCACGTGGTAGTTTAATCGAAGTAACATATTTTTGGTCGTTAAATAGGGGTAATATTCCCATCACCTACCATTTTGAAATATTCACACCTACCAAATATGATTAGCTTGCGCATTAACCAACCATATTACATGCACGTGGTAGTTTATTCGAGTAACATAGTTGGTCGTTAATATGGGGTAATATCTGCCCCACAAACTACCATTTTTGAAATTTGACCTATAAATACAATCTCATAATCTTCCATAGTTACACAGTATAAAAAAATAAACAAAGTAGATTGTCCAAAATAATATACGAAGACACAGATATTATAGTAGTAAAAAATATTCTCGAGATATTTATGAGCTTCGAATGTTGGATGTATATCACATAAAGATTCAGAGGGAGAGTGACATCGGAATTCCTCAACGGGGCAGAAATATTCATGTACGCAGGCCGGAAACACGTCTCTCACGCAAGGAAACGGGTAAAATGTTCTGTACCATGTGTTAAGTGCAGATACAAATTCGCTCTTAGTGAAAATCGGTTTGGAGCATATAGTTTAATAGAGGATTTACTCCACATTACTACATTGGTTTCATCATGGAGAAGGTGATAGTATGAATGAAGCTAGTAGTAGTAATGCAGTTTGAAATTATTCGTAATAGATCACAAGCATTTACTTCGGAGATCAGGTGGTAGATCATGATAGGATCATGAAAATGGTTACTGATGGCATTTCGTGAAAACAAATCCAGTAATTTGCTGCAGAAGTTAGAAGAATTAAGAGCGAATAGGAGTAGAAAATGTAGAAGCGACCTTTAACTTTGGAAGCCAAAAGATTTTATGACATGTTTAGCCGCTGCTAATTCAGCCAAATTTATGAAGGTTGTAGAGATTGGTCTTTCTTAGTTATCATTGGCAGCAAGAGATGAATTAGATCAAAACTGATTATTATAACTACCTGAAGTTTGTTATGGATGCATGGGCGGAGTTGTTTAAAGAAGATATTTGCCTGAGATAATGTGGAGTGCTGAATCTTATTATGAGTATTCAAAAACTGGTTCATAGTCTTGGTTTACTTCAGAGATATAGATGTCTGTATAGACAACTGTATGATCTCTTAAGGAAGATGCCAGAGTTGTTGGAGTGTCGATTTTGTAAAAGAAGCCACGATATAATACCACAAGACGTGGAAACGAACTAGACGACGGTTACCGTACCAGCGTATGTGGCTGCACTTACCTATGTACAGATAGGCTGAAGAGATTATATCAATCTGAAAAAGACTGC
>CAJHQP010010080.1:0-19889 GCA_905132765.1 Moricandia arvensis
ATGAAAGTATGAAATTATTGATTTCTTTTAGATATGTGAAGTAAATAATTTTAATTGTAAGGTATTTGATTGTAGAATAATTATAAAGAAGTCTTACATAGTAATGAGATGTATTTTGAATTGAAGTTATGTGTGTTTTGTAGAGAGGAATTTATGGAAATGATTTTAATTTTTTTGTTAAAAAAAAAAATATTGAAAATAATAAAAAGAAGAACTTTATGTAAGTATGATAGAATAAATGTTTTTAATGCAGGATTGTCTAAAAATTTAAATTTATAATAAGAAGATTATTAGAAGTATTTAGTCAAAAGATTAATGTAAGTCTTTTTGAACTATTGGTGGAAGTATTTATATTATAGTGAAAAGATAAAGGTTAATTTTGATTAAAAATAAAAAAAAAAATATTTATTTTAATAAAAATTTTATGTAAGTTTAAGAAGAGAGAACTTATAATAAAGGAAGTGATTATAAATTTTATTTTGAGAATTAATGGTCAAGATTGTTATAAAGAATGAGAAGAACTTAGTATAAGGTAGTTTGAGGAAGAATTAGTGTAAGTAGTGTGAGGAAAGATTAATGGAATAGTATATTTAAATTAATTATTATGAGTTTTTTTGAAAATTGTAAGTATGATAAGAACATAATATTGGAAGTGTAGTTTAAATGTAATTATTTAAGTTTTATTTTTATAGTGAAGAATTAGATGTAAGTATTCTAGAAAAATTAAGAATTTTGAAAATTAGTTAAATTAGAAAATAAATGTTTATATAGAAGAATTAAGAAGATATTGGTATCTTTAAAAAAAAATTACAAAAAGTAAAGAAATATTTAAAAGTTTTAGAAGTATGTTGTAGAGTAAAATTTCTGAATATTCATTTGTAAATTTTATTGAAAATAAATAAATGGGGAATGAATTATAGAAGTATTATAAGTAAAGTTTATAAAACTCTTATTTTTTTAATATACTCGAATTTTTTAGAGAATTTTATTGTTAATTCTACATGTATTATTAGTTGATATTAGATCTCTCACTCGCATGCCACAATCTATATTAATTAGTTGATTATGAGGTTAACACGCCGCCACAATTATATTTATAATGTTTATTAGGCTGAAGTATTATAGTTAGTCTTCTCTCGGTAACACATCTCGCGCTCTAAGCTCAACCTTTACGAATATGTTTTTTCTTACTCTTCTAAAACTTCGGCTCAACACCTACCACTCTCCACACAGAATATCAACACTACACATAATGGTTTAATGTAACTCTCTTCGCTTAGTATATAAGATATAATTTTTCAATTTTATGAAATTTAAAATTCAATTTACTTAGGATTTGACGTCTTCATCTCGTCTTAAATTAATTCCCTTAAACTTCCACTATTAAATTATTACTCTTCCGAGAAGCTGCTTCTGGAAGAGACTTCTAGTGAAGCTGTTATATGTTGAAATTATGTAATGTTTGATATTGTGAATGTTGGGCTAAGTTTCTAATCTGAGAAAATATTTGACTAATTTTTGTGTGTTATGTTTGTTTTGATATTGAAGTTGTTTCGATAACTTCAATAATGTAAATACTTTTGGCAGAATAATATTAGTAGACATGAGACATGTGCCAAAAAATTTTTGCATTAATAGTCTCCTTAAAATTCAAATAGAATCAGTAGTTAAAAGAGTACCACCTACAATCATATAAACATACCATAAAACTAAAAATATTATAGATTCCATGTGCAATCCACAAAACAAAAGGTTTTGGACTTCCCAATGTGAATGGGAAAGACCCGTAAGAAGACCCAGCAGCATTCATATCGTAAAAGAACCCAGCCAAAACAAGATAGAGTCATCTATAGCCACTATATATCGCTAGAAGATTTGTTTAGATGAAAACGTTTTCCCAAGATCTTCGCAGTATGACTAAGATCTGAAACTTACTTCAAACAAAAACGTCAAATGATCCAAAACAGAGAAATACACACGGTGGAAGAGTGAGATATGTCTACCCTTAAATAAGAATCACAAAACAAAACATATTACCAAATAATGGATATAACTTTTATAAAGTAGTAGAAATGATACATGAAATACAAATCTGCAAAGAGAGATGAAGTTAACGAGAAAGCCCATGAGACAAACAATGATAGAGGTTGATATACAGTTTTGTGTTTCTCAATTTCTAAGAGAGCTTAAGAGAGGTTGCGAGAGTTTTAGTTGTGAAAAAGGTGTACTAGAGCCTTAAGCTACAGAGAGAGTCATACTATGCCATCGGAGACTTACCAAAAACGGGCCTAGATTCATGTTATGAAAAATGAGATAGGGGAGAAGACTCGGCCAAAGACTTTCAGAATCTTCTAAGCATTAAATGTCTAGAAGATTCCGAGAGACCAACTTCCGCGAAACGGCTCCAAGCTATCTGTCACAGAATTGAAAAATTTTGCATTATGGTTTCTAGAAACGATCGAAAGCTTCCAAAAGTAACGTACGAAACTTAAAACAAACATAAAACTATTCTCAAAGTAAGTGAGTTTAAGCACTATAGGTTACAAATTAGTAAAAAAATGATTATATAGAATTACATTTAAAGAGTGGAAGATGAGACATGCAATGAAAATACGAAAATAATAGTGAGAAAGAATGATAAAAATGAGAAATTGATATAAAGTTTGAAGATTTTAAGTAAAGAGTTTTAAAATGAAACATTACATTTTCTTTCAGCGTCTGAGGAGGAAGAGAGAGAAGGTATATTTTTCTTATACATATAAAATTTTTTTATATAAAGAGACAAAATTTAATAAATTAAATATTTTTCAGTTCATAAGAATTTTAATTAAGTTTTCTAGTAGAAGACTTAGATTAGACCTTAATATTTACTATTCGTCCAAAAAAAGGTCTCTAGTGCATTATTTGTTGGAAAGCTTAAGTCACGTAAACCCTATTCAAATAAATAACTAGAAACAAACTATAAAGCTTAGTATCACTTAAAAGTGTTTAATATCAAAACTAACACATATACATCAAAATTTATTTTTTTCAAGAAAAAGTTAAGCTTTCAGAGTCTAACCTAAGAATACATACAATAATATAACATATGTTACAAAATCAATTTAAAAGTATTTAATATACATAAACAAATATATGTTACATTAAATTTTACTATATCTATTTTATTATTTACAAATGCTTAAATTATATGATTTCATTTTCCATCAAATTATATTTTTTATAAATTATGAATTATTTTTAAGATTTACTATATGAGAGAGACTTCATTGGAAGTTCCAGAAGACTTACAGAACCTCATAAGACTTAAGAAACCTCAGAGACTTTACGGGGTTATATTCATACAAATAAATTCTATTTTTTGTTTGATCAAAAGGGTTGATTGTGAATTTCATTATCTTTGTATGTTTACTTTTGCATTTGATTCAAGTTTGAGTATATTTTTGGGATTAAATCAAGTTTTAAGAATATATTTGGGCAAATTCCCCTACATTCTTTCTATAATTCTACAATTAGTTACCATCTAATCATTATTTGTAATATTACTTGTGTTGATTGGTAACTTGTATTAATTGATTCTAAGTTTTTAGATCAAGTAAAAATAAATATTTAATATAATTCATAACCCAATCAAATTATAAAAATATTTTAAACTTTACCATAAGGGTAGTAACCAATGTACTTAAATTATTCTTTTTAATGTATAAAAAATTCAAATAAATATATAATTTATAAACATTAGCAATATATTTTTATAAACCATAAAATATATATTTATACATATTATTAATATATTTAGAAGCATTTACAATGATTTTATAAAAAAAATATTAATCTTTTTGCACTTTTATATGCGTTTAATTTATCCCAGAAGTTTTGATTATTCCGAAAATGCCATTATTATTTTCAGAAATGAGTGTTTAATTTATCATCCTCATCTTCATTAAGTATTTACAATATTGCTAATGCCATCAATACACCAACCACCAAGAAAAACAAATTTGAAGCTCTTAATGCCCCTAAAAATCAATTTTCACTCCTCCTTTCTCATATTTTTTGCACAAAAACTACATCTCTTTCACTTTATCTCTATATTCATCCAAAAATGCAAGATGTTGATTTCTAACTTGGTAAATTCATAGAGCCATTCAATCTTCATGATTCTTGGTCATTAACAGTGGGTCGCTTTTGTGGTGAAATTATGTGTGCTTTGGAGAAAACTTCCGTGTAAGTCTTTGTGTCGAAAAACTTATACAAAATTCTTCTCTTCAATGGATAGGTTAGCTTGCAATTAATTTTCTATGTGTTTTCTAGTGATGATTATCTAGAAGTCTTCCACCTTTTCTTTGTTAACAAAAGCTCGAAAATACCAGATAAGACTTTGCTTGAAATCTTTTCGGATAAACAAGTTAGTTTTTAAAAATGGATCGAATTGCTGTCAAAAATTTGAATTTCTTTAGAAATTTCCCGAGAAGTCTTCCTGGGAGGTCTTCTCAACTGTCGTTGGAAGTATTCATCACTGCTGATAAAAGTATTCTTAGGTTACTTTTTGCAATTGGTAATTAAAACTTAAATTTTAATTTTAATTAGAATACTTCCCTAGAGAATAGAACTTCCCTGGAAATCCCCTGGTTTTATTTTGAGATTTTGATCAAACTTAGGTTATAAAAGAAGACTTCCTGGAAGTATTCTATCTAAAATTAATATTTAACATTGTCAATTTCAAAGTAACTTAAGATGACTTTCACCAAACAGTGAGAAAACTTTCAACGAAATTTTTAGAAGACTTCCCCGGGAAGTCTTCTAAAGAAAGTCAAATTTCTGATATTCGGTCAATTACAAACTAACATGTTATCCGAGAAGTCTTTCCTGGTATTTTCAAGATTTTTTTTGAAATTAAAAGTAAGTAAAAATTTACAAATGAAAGACTTCTATAGAAGTCTGATGTAGAGTAGACTTTTCTGGAAGTCCTTCCCTTTGTAATTTTGCAATTACAAAATGACCTACATGTAAAAGTTTTCTTAGGTTACTTTTGCAACTGGAAAATTCAACTTAAATATTTAATTTAATTAGAATACTTCTAAAGAAGAAGACTTCCCTGGAAATCCTCCAGATTTTTATTCTGAGATTCTGATTAAACCTTAAGTTATGAAATAAGACTTCGTCGAATTATTCTATCTAAAATTAAATATTTAAGTTTTCAATGTCAATTGCAAAGTAACTTAAGACGACCTTCACTGAGAGTGAGAAGTCAAATTTCTGACATTCAGTCAATTGCAAAACTAACATGTTTATTCGAGAAGTCTTCTCTAGTATTTTCAAGATTTTTTTGAAATTAAAAGTAAGCAAATATTTACAAAGGAATCTGATGTATAGTAGACTTTTCTGGAAGCTTTCCTTTGTAAATTTGCAATTGCAAAAAGACCTAAATGGTAAAAGTCTTCTTAGGTTAATTTTTGCAATTGGAATTAAACTTAAATATTTAATTTTTAATTAGATGACTTCTAGAGAAGAAGACTTCCCCTGGAAGTCCTCCAGATTTTTATTCCGAGATTCTGATCAAACCTTAGGTTATGAAAGAAGACTTTCTCGAAGTATTATATCTAAAATTAAATATTTAGGTTTTCATTTTCAATTGCAAAGTAACTTAAGACGACTTTCACCAAAAGTGAGAAGACTTTCAATCAAAGTTTAGAATACTTCCCGCGAAGTCTTCTAAAGAAAGTCAAATTTCTGCACATTCGGGTCAATGCAAACTAACATGTTTATCCGAGAAGTCTTCTCTGGTATTTTTCATATTTTTTTGAAATTAAAAATAAGCAAATATTTACAAAGCAATACTTCTAGAGAAGTCTGATGTAGAGTAGAATTTTCTGGAAGTCTTCCTTGTAAATTTGCAATAGGCAAAAATGGTAGACTTCCTAGAAATCTTCTGCCTAAAAAACGTTCATAGAAGTCTTCTGCCGGAAATTTACGTAGAAGTCTTGCTGTCCGGAAGAATTACGTAGAAGTCTTATACGTAAATGTGTAATAAACTTTCATTTCTCTAAAACTATAAAGAAATTAAATACTTTCTTGTTAATTCATGTATATTAGTTATATTGGGGGCTACTGAATGAAATTAATAACTTAATTGGTCATAATTATGAGGTTAACAACATTCATGTTATTAAGTTTCTACCTATTCAGGGAAGTCTTCTTGGATTAAGTTTTTGAAGTTGATGTGCTATGTGTTGCTAAATGTGTTTTAATTTGAATTTTTGCAGATAATGTGTCAGCTACCTATAGTCTACAAAGAATGGTTGGTGAAAGATAACTTTTGGTATTTTGTGGTTGATAATATGAAAGGAGCGAGAATGTTCCTTTTGAGTGAAGGTTCTACGCATGTCGAACTTGTTGAAATGGCTCCTTAAGATCCATTAAGATCATGTTTGTAATATATTCTTCTTCTAAACACCATGTGTATGGTGTATGAGTGAAGATCCTTAAGATCATGTTTGTAATATATTCTTCTTCTAAACACCATGTGTATGGTGTCATAAAATATCAGAGCTTTTCCTTTTTTCATTCGACACCATTTTCGAATTAGGATGATTTCTAAGAGATTGTTTTCTCTTAGGTGTATCTTTGCCACCTACTACCTACGACATATAGTTATTTCTCGTAATATCAAAATATAATATTTCATAGATTTGTCAAATTAGACATGATAGCTTTATCATAGAATTAACATATATAAAAATATAGTAACTGCATAATTAAAAAGCAGAAATTAAAGGCAAAATTTAAAATGCATAATTTAAATGCCGAGATTTAAAAACATAAATTAAATTGGAGGCCAGAACCTACCACATGATAAGAGGAGACATAGTCTACTATAGTGATCATTTTTTATTCAAATAGGTATATTCTTCCATATGGTCCAAAGAGACATAGTTTACCATCAGGCTTTTCCTACTGTTAATGTTGTCCTTGAGCAAAAAAAAATTTATGGAAACAAATAAATTATTTTAGCAAAGGGATCCTATATTTAAGTTTTTAGTCAAAAATGGCGCCCTAGATTTTAAAATAACTCTAACTTCTAAAATAAAATTTACAAAAGTTGGTCTAGTGCAAATGTTCCTCTAGCCACATGCCTAGAGACGGTATTGTCTACAATATTGATCTTTTGAAAATTTCATATAGGCAAAACCTACCACGTGTTCCTCTGATCGTGAAGGCGTATCCTACCATAACAATTAGTCGGGGAAGGCAAGATCTATCATCTCGGAAAAGAAATGGAAAAGACAAATATTTCACTCTGTAGCAATAGTAAAATTAATACAAGTAAATATATTGAAAGACAAAGTAAACCTCACCTTGATGATAAGTGATCAAAGCTCTTGTGTTCGATAACGTGTTATATGTAAAAAATTATATATATATTGTTTGTGCTGACAATGTCACAAGTAGGGGTGGGCCAAAAAAACTGGAACCGCGAAGTACCGAACCGAACATACCCGAAAAAAACGAACCGAAACCGAACCTGATTTATGAATTATTTAATTGGATACAAAAGTTTTATACCCGCAGAACCGGAACTGAACAATACCGAACCGAAAACCGAATAATACCCATATAGAACCGAATGAAAACCCCTTATACACTTATCCTATACGTTTATATATTTATAGTTGAAGTTTTTCACTGCTGGACTGGCGTGTTTATCCACTTTTATATTTGAATGTTATTTTGCGTTTTGGTTTTGATTCATCTATTTGCAAGTGCGTCAGATTAATTTGGGTAATATGCGTTACAAGTAACCATTTAGAACCGAACCCAATTGGAACCGTTTTTTTCGTTCTAATATGGTTTACCAAATTTCAGGAATCAAAAGAACCGATAACCGAAAGAACCGACCCGATCTAACCCAAAAATTTTCATGTTCTTTAATGGTTACCAAAAATTCAAGAACCGGAAAAAATCGAGAACCGAAAGAACCGACCCGAACCGAACCGAACCGAAGAAACCGAACGCCCACCCCTAGTCACAAGATGAAGAGGGAGTAAAAGGTTATAGTACCACTTACGTCAATTTTTTGTTATCACATGTATGCCTCTCTTTATATAGCGATAGAGAAGTCGGTAAAATGCCATAAACTATAAAACAAATAAAAAAAGTGTCTGAGTGATATGCAAAGACCATAAAGTGAAAAAAAACAAATGGTTTCCTTGATGATTAATCACCATTTGTAACAGATCCAACCCCTTTTCCTTTATTTGTGCGAATCTGCCATTGGACAACAATATAGCCTTTCTTTTTCTTTCACATGGAACATAAAGTGTTTTAAAGAAATTTTCTAAATAACAAAACAAATTCAATCATAACCAATTGGATTTTTTATGTTCATTCAAATTCTTGTTAGTTTTTAAACAGATTGTAGAGTTTGTCTCAATTAGCAATCATATTCAATTTTTCATATGATATAAATTGAATTAATTATTTACTATTAAGTTAATCCATAACTTATAAAAATTAGAAAATAAACATGATAAGAGATTGCAGGATTGCATTTTTTTCTTTTTTATTTGATAAAAATAAGATATATAGTAAAATTTAAATAAACAAAGGCAAATCTCTCAAATAGACATTTTTAAAGTTTTTGTCATAAAAAATAGACCTTAAAAAAAGAAATGACCAAAATAAACTTTTTTTATTTTGAAATTATAATATTATTTTTAATTTTTTAAAATTTAAACCTTACCTCCAAAACTCACCACATAACTTAGATTTTAAACAGTAAATTTAGATTAGTTAATCCATATATGCTATATCCTTTAATAAAATTTATTTTGATCTTTTTTCTTTTTAATTGTTATTTTGGGAACAAAAACTTTTTAAGATCTATTTTGGTCATTATCTCATAAATCATAGACAAACCAGTCGTTAATGTGTTAATTATCGAACAACTCTTTTTTGGTGTAAATGTTAAAATTATCGAATATCTTTCTAGTTTTAAAACCTGTTTGATTTTTAGCATAAAAACGAAGTAAACATTTTGAGATGCAGCAAGGCCTAAACACAACGACAAAGTAAAATCTAGCGAGCCACAACAAGTCCCACGACAAAGCGGCTCCAAACAAAGCGTGGAGTCTCACACAATAATACTTGGCCATGAATATCTTATCGTTTTCCCTGCATTCAAAATTTACATAATTAAACAAAAGTAATATAAATCTTACAATTCTAAATATCATTACTTCTTTTAAACCTTATGGTGCTTTCCACATAGCTTGAACTAAGTTCCCCAACTGCTAATGTCAGGAAACACAACAACTGAAACACTCAGAAAAGTAGGTTTTAGATGTCTTGTTTCTCAGAGTCATGGTGTTAAATCTGTGTGTTAACTTACTGTGCAAGTACACTGGCAAAAATCTTGGTTAAACCAAGAACAAGAAGCATGGAATATTGCAAACGAATAGCCCCATCTCACCACAAAAGCTCCTTTTCAGTCCTAACCGAACCTGTTTAAAACACTCAAATCACAAACACGTTCATCATATCCATATTAAAGTGTTTCACATTTGTACCAGAGGTGAGAATTCCCCCACAGCTAAATCTCCTTGGACCTGTAATAATTAAAGGGTGATAACTAATCAGCGTTGAGTGGGTTATTTTCAGTAAACGCGTTTTATCTTTAACCAACCTGATGAAAGGTGGCTGCAGAAAAGGATGAGAGATGTGGTAAAACCAACAAGCAGAGATGATGAAAGGACCCTACTGCTTATAGGAAAGATGCCTCCATCTCCGCTACCAAATAAGATATAAGCAGTTTCAGCAGAAACAGATATTGATTTGGGTTGGAAGAGAAGTTAACATACCTTGAGCTACCACCAAGAAGTAGATAAAAGCAGTAGTTGCAAATGGACCAAATGCTGCAAAGCATAGAGGCTCCTCCTAATCCTTGGTAACTTAACCGAAATGGTGGACACTAAAACCAAAGTTCAAATTTATTTTTTCCAAGTTAAAAATCTCTTAAGATTAGTATCACATTGTCACATTAGGCAGCTGCATTCACCTGGTATACATAGCCGCATGATATTGCCGAGGCAAGCAATAGTATTGCACGAATGTTACTTGCTGTCCAAGATGTCCAAACTAAACCAGAAACACCAAGCACAAGCGATGCTATTGCAGCTGCCAAGGTTCCTGCGCGGCTTTTCCAAGAAAACGATAAAGAAGTGAGTCGGGAAAATATAAACTTGAACATTGCAAAATTTATCCTTTAGAAACTTACCTTCCAACCATATTTACTACGGATTCCTTTTTGTTCTTATCAGCTCCGGTATCAAAATCATAAACATCATTGCTGCCAAAAAACAATGTTTAGATAAGAGTAAATACATGAAAGAGAGTAGTAAAGGGAATCGATGAGTCAGTCACCTAAGGTTGAGCCAAGTAATGATAAATACTGATGAGAGCATTAGAGTAACATAACGTCTAACCAGGACTAAACCAGTCTCTAAGTAGGCCGCTGAAGCACCAACCTGTAGCATATGAATAAGTGAATATTCCTAATGGAAAATGAAGGAAATAAAATGGTGTGTGGAGAAAATATACAGTAAGAGGAACCAAAGCGACAGAGTAAATGGGTAGTTTGATTGCTCTCCATATCAATTTTGCTTTGGGAATTTCCTCTTCTTGGTAAACTTTTGCTGTATCTTCTTCATAGCTCTTACAAAAGATTGCCTCAAATCTAAGGTTTCTTCTTCTTGTTTTAGCGTTCAGACTAGAATGAAACACCCGGTAATCTTCTGACTATATTTCCTCTGCAGAAAGCTAAGCTAAGTAGTTTTAGTGACAGACTCACAGAAGATGAATCATTATTTGTCACTTTCAGATTTCATTCAAAGCTAATCAAATCAATTTGTTTCCAATTTGGATGAAACACTGAGCATACCTTCTGAATCTTGCTTTCAAAACAGATTGGTTTGGCACAAACCCAGAACTTATGTCACAGAGGGAGACCAAGTTCATCATTTTAGCTCTCTGGAAAAAAAAAAACAAGAAAGAAAGGTTTTCAGTTAAGGAAGGAGCACGAAACTAATGAAATGTCGGAGATTCTGGAACCTACATAACTAACATCTCAAAGAGTTAGATGAAGAAAAAGGAGATATATGAAGCTGGGAACTGTACCTTTTCTAACACGAATGCTTTTATTACGATAGGAGGTTGAGTCATAATCCTCTCAACTTTGGTGCAACGCAGAGAGAAAGAGTTTGGATTCGTTTTTTCCAGTGAGCTTGAATGTCAATATTTTGAGGGAGAGAGAGAAATGAATGAATGACTGTGGATGATCGATGTAGGAAGATAAAGTCACGTGATGTTCACGTGTCTATGTTCTTTTTAATATTGGGCCTGGACCTCCAACACCAAAGTAAATATACCCAAAAGTTAATTGCTAGCAGTGATTTTCTTACAAAGTAGAGTACTAGACTATTGTTGACATAAATTTTCAATTCAACCAAGCCAAAGTTTGTGATATCACACTCTGCTAACAGAAATAATGTATATTATTTTCTACTGTAAAATTTCAAGCTTCTGACTTGAGAAACAAGTTTCTAGAGGGAAGAAAATGTCATTTCTTTCAGCACCCAATCTAAATCCACACAGCTTTTGACATGTCGCACTTGTACTCAGTCCTGTATCTCTTGCTCATGGAATCTACTAAATTGCAGAATCAACAATCATCTTCATGGTTTCCAGTGGCAAAAAAGCAAAGACTACAGCATGTTTTTCATCTTTAGTTCATCATAATCATCACATACAAAATATGTTCATCTTTTCTCCACCATTAGCTTTTCCAGAGTATGAAGAGAGACTATTTCATGGGTTCATCTCATGCGAAGAAGACCTGGACGCTAGAAGTTTTTAAAGACTGACAACAGGACAAACACCAGTGAACACGTCACAGTCTTTACACAAACTCAGGTGCCTACACGGCACAAGCAAGACCGAAACCTCCTTTACATTACACGACTTGCATCTCATCCCAGCGTTTGGCATCCCTGGGATGTTCATGTAGTTGTAGGAAGCTGCCTCATCATCAATCTCGCTATCCCCGTACCCTTCTTCCACTTGATGATGATGTTGATCAGCTAATAAACCTCCTGCATTGCTGTTGTTGTTTCCATGTGACATTACTTGTTGCAGATTCAACTTTAAGGCATTGACCACAGATTCATTGTACTCTGCCCTGTAATGCCAGTTCTGAGCTTCCGCCCCCACTTGTTTTATCTTCTCCGCGAGTTCCCGGTTCTTCTTGTTCATGCTTTCGATCTCCTGGTCTTTCTCTTGAAGCTTCTTGCACACATCTTTCTCTAAGGCCCGCGACAAAAGATCTGACATGTCTCTGTTTTATATCTCTCACACCCTTCGCCAGTTGATCCCCCTGTTTCAAAGAAGAAGATTGGATAAATATATATATGAAAGAAATAACATAAACTTTGCAGATAGAATTAGTACCCTGAATTTGATAAACTGATCAAGCTCGTCTTTCTGTCTATCCAAGTCCAACCTGATACTGTCACCGAGTGACTGAAACATTGGAGTTGTGATGCTTCCGTTTGCAGAAGTTACACAAGAGTTTCTCTCATCGTTGTCATAAGATAGTCTCAGACCAGTTGACACTATGTTCTGCTTTGGGGCTTCATCTTGAACAACACTATTGTTGTTGTAGTTATAGTTCAAAGAGATATGCAGTTTCTGCTGTCTCTGTATGGTATTGTTGATCTCGGTTTCCCTAATGCGTTTGCTATTATTCCGAGTCATCAGAGCAAGGTTATCATTAGCAAAGTAGTTTATAGGATCAATAGTGCAACCAGCGTTCACTGTAACCACATACAAAGGGGAAAAGGGGCTTTTTAGCTTATTATCAAGTTCCAAGCACAAGAAAAAAAAAGGTAGAAACTTACTGGTTCCAAGCAAGTGAAGCTGATTCAGGGAAGTGTTTGATTGGTACTGAAACTGGCTATCCCGCGGTAAAGGGTTGTCATTGTTGCCTCCCAGCATCTTCTTTAATTGTAAACCGTCAAAATTATTCAAGAGCTAAAGAAGACCTGCAGAGAAATTAAGCTAATAAGGTGAAACCTATGAAAACTTACTTATAATTTAGGACATACACAGAGGTTTTGACTGTCCTACGCAATACAATCCAGCTAGAGATGAAACTTTGCTTTGAAACCAAGGCCTGGAGATATTAGAAAATACTAACAATTAGATTGATTTGTTTATAAACACAACAGAGATGGTCAAACAAATATAACGAAATATACGGAGAATGAAGTTTTGCATCTTTTGAATTTAAGTTTCTATGATCTCGCCTATTAAGTGGGGATACATGAAACCAGATTTGATTAAATTGGTTACTAGTCAAAGATTATCTAAATGATTAAACTAAATAATCAAATCTCACGAACATGGAAACAAAATGGTAAAAGAATACCTTTTTAAAGACTGCCTATCAAAAGATTAATCTAATTTACAGAAGAAATTTTTCAATCTTAGCTAATCATACACACCGATTATTATCACCATACATAAAAAAAAAAATCACAGAGACGTAGAAAAGAGAAATATTGATTCTCTTCGATCAATTAAATTCAGAAGAAGAAAAATACCTACAAAGACAAGGAATCGAGAGGAAGCTAATTAATTGCGATTGAGAATCTTAAGGGCATCTCCAACCCAACTCCATTTTTTCCTCCAAAATGGAGTAAAAGGGAATATGGAGTAACAAATGCTCCAACCCAACTCTATATCTCACTCCATTTTAAAGTTTTACTCCATAAATGGAGTAATCTATTTTTTGTTTGTTCATGACTCCATTATAGAGTGAAGAATGGAGTAAGGGTTGGAGCATTTTTACTCCATATCTACTTTTACTCTATTTTGGAGTAAAAAATGAAGTTTTACATTGGAGATGCTCTAAGGAGGTGATGGGTTTCTTGAAATGCAGAGAAACACAACATTCGATGATTCAAAAGGCTAAGAAAATAAATTAATTTAAGGGAAAATGAAGAAAAGAAACGGATGAAATGAATGATGGATGACAAAGCGGGACACAGTGGGAGAAGTTGGCTGCCAAAAGCGAAAATATAAAAAAAAAAATATTTGAGAAAATATAAAACGCCAAAAAAAATTGTGAATAATAATAATGACCGGTGCCGGTGGGTATTGGTTGGTTCTGCACTTCTGCTCATTGCTCCGTGAGTTGTGCCTGTTTGATGGCGCTAGCTAGGGGTGGGTACATCATTTTTGGTATTTGTTTTATATTTTAAAAAATATATGATTTTTCGATTTGTTTAACTTCCAAATTTTGGATATGGGATTTTTAGATATTTATGAATATTACAAATATTTCATGCAATTTATCTAATATAAGTAAATTTAAAATAAATAATACAATTATGTTATTTAAAAAATATCTTTCGCATACAAAATTTTAGTAAATATAGTTTTTATAAAGATTTATTATTTATTATTTCTTTTTTATTTTAATATTTTACAAGTAATTTCATAAAAAATAATAAAATAATATATGAAAATAATAATTATATAAATTATACATTTAAAATTTTATATTTGATTGTATATATACATTTATATATAAATATCGGAGCAAATCATATATCTGATTCTAAATTTTTTATTATTTGTGATTTTTTTATTTGTAACAGATATTAATTTTTAAAATTAATACTATATTAATTTTTAAAATTTGAAAATTAATACCATATTAATTTTTATTAATAATGAAAACAATCTCTGACATGAGCTGGATAAATTCGACAGTGTCGTATTTGTTTTTAGACGATTCTCACTCTTTTATCTATACCGGAGGCAAATAAATCAAATGAACCGAACCAAAACGATGAACCAATGCCCAAAAAGAAGACGTCGCACGAGTCGATAAACCCTATTCAACTCTTTCCCCTCCTCCTCCTGTCTCTCTTCGAAATCTTCATCTAAAACCCTAAAACTTGGGATTTGCTCACAGTCAAAACAGAACCGCTGCAAAGAAATATGGCGACCAAAGACGAGGAAAAAAGGATCGTCACCGAAGAAGAAAAGACATTCGCTAAGAATTTCAACATAATGGATCTTCCCGACATCCCTACCGGACTTCCTCCGCATCTCCAACTCCAGCGAACTCGTGTCCTCTGTAAAAACGACGCTCCTATTCATGTACCTACTTCTTTCTCTCTTCACTTTTACTTTTAAAAAGCTGTAAGTTTGTGTGTTGGGTCTTATAGTCTTACAAGATTACATAGTGGGTTTGTCAAAATCCGAATGATATGTGTGAAAGCTAAAGTCTTTAATCTTTGTGTATGTTCCTGTAGACGGCAAGCGTCGTTTACTCTGGTGCCTATAACGGTATGGGTGTTGACAACAGTGTGAAACTAGACAACTTCTCTGAGAATTTCAAAGTTGATGTCATTAAAATTTCAAAAGATGGAATGGAGTTGGAATTTGATATGATCGGTATCGATGCAGCAATCGCCAATGCCTTCAGAAGGATCCTTCTAGCTGAGGTGCTGCTGTCACATTATCTATCTCTCTAGCACAGCCTCTATGAATCTTGATTCTTAAAAGAGTCTTTTTCATCTTCTTTTCTGCAGCTTCCTACAATGGCTTTTGAAAAAGTATTTATAGCAAACAACACATCCATTGTTCAAGATGAAGTTATTGCTCAGAGGATGGGTCTTGTTCCTATTGCTGCTGACCCCAAGCTCTTCGAGTATTTATCTGGTAAGTATCCATCTCTTTAAGCAATTACATATGTGTGTCTCAGTTTAATTCTTTATTTCTCTCTGTCCGTAGAGAACGACCAGCCAAATGAAAAGAAACACCATTGTTTTCAAACTCCATGCCAAATGTGCCAAAGGTCAAGGACGTAAGAAAGGTAATATTATATTCTTTCTTTGGTTTGCATCAGAAAGGTTCATAATTGATAGCTCTAGTTCCCATGAAAGGTTCTCTTTTATTGTAGTTTTGACGGATCAATTGATTTGGTTACCAAATGGAAGTGAGCTGGTTAAAGAATCAGGAGATTCGAACTCAATCCCAAAAACTTACACTTCCTTCAGCCGCAGCCAAGGAGACTTCTTCCCTGAACTCGCTGATAATCCTATCACTCCGAGTTATCCTGACATATTGATAGCGAAACTCGGCCCTGGCCATGTACTCTTTTTTCTCTTTCTAAGCTGTTACAGAGCTTCAGATGAACAAAAACATTTGCCTCCTCTTTAATTTTTATCTTTATTTATGTAGGAGATTGAGCTGGAGGCTCATGCGGTTAAGGGCATTGGTAAAACACACGCAAAGTGGTCACCAGTAGCTACGGCTTGGTATCGAATGCTTCCTGAGGTGACCAGTTTATTACCTCAGCTTCAGTCTTGCCTCTCAATCTAATCTTTCTTGTAATGCTTTTTTGTTTGGTAATGTCTTTTAGGTTATTCTACTAAGGGAAGTTGAGGATGAGGATGCTGAACGACTCGTAAAAGCCTGTCCACAAAATGTTTTTGACATTGAAGACATTGGCAATGGTAAAGTAAAAACATTTAAACCAATAGGAGATTCTCTGCTGCAATTCGAGCTTGATATTGACTTTGCAAAAATGAAAAACAAAAAAAAAACAGGTAGGAAGAGGGCAACGGTAGCACGGCCGCGTGAGTGCACGTTGTGTAGGCAATGCGTCAGGGAAAATTATGGAGAGGACATGAACAAAGATGAAGAAAACAACAGAAAAAATGGATAGAGAATGTGGCTCTGCGACGTGTCAAGAACCATTTTATCTGTAAGAAAATAAAAACATTCATTTTGCTCTGCAACTCACATTCTGTCTGAAAGAAAGCCTAATTGAGTTTTTTTTTTTTTTTGTGTGTATTTTCAGTTAAAATTGAGTCCACTGGATCTATGCCTCCGGATGTTCTCTTCACTGAAGCTGTCAAGATACTGGAAGATAAATGTGAACGTGTAATCGCAAATCTCTCCTGAAAAAGAGATTTTTGAGTGGTTTAGTTAATTACTGGCATGGTTCCGGTGTAGTTAAGTTTTGGAGTTTGTATCGAAAGTTTCTCCTTATTAGTAATACCAAGAACATTGAAATGTTCCTATAACATCGGTTTTCTAGCTTAGCGTATTAGGAGCTTATCCAAAAAAAAACATACTGTCCTTCTTTCTAGGAAGAAACAGAGTAGTCAATTATTTGATATGTAAAGAAAATATTTAACCAAGAGAGCTGGTGGTATAGGTTTGAGTTGGTTAAGCTCATCGACATCGTACACTCATCAGTTACCCTTTTCCCTTCAGTTCGATTGAGAGAGATGAAACGAAAAGACGCAGAGAACCATATCTCATGTAATGGATTCACGAAGCATGGCTGATCAGAGAAAACGGTTGCATATAAACTAGACGATGCGTAAGTGGGATTAATGCGTTGAGTTTATATACGGCAGAGTTATTGGGTATGTGAAGTTTTTAATTTTCTACCACATCGCTGGTTTACATAGAAGCCATGCTGTCTATATACCATAGAGAATAAGGTAGAGGTCATGGCCTTACTTGAACAGGATCTGTTCTATAGACTCGTACAGTCGTACCTCTTGTAGAGGATCGCTATCTGGTTAAGTCTGACCTCTCCGGGGTGGTTGCACGGTTGTCTGATAGGCCACCTTTTTTTTTTCTTATGCACCTTATTTCAGCCCAGCTGCAAGAAAATCTTTGGTGTCTGAAGTTGTATTGTGGCTAGATCACACTGGTTCTTGTTTCTTTTAAGTAACATTGCCTCTTCTTCAGAAATGGATATGCATATAAAGCAGTACAACACTATACAGGCATGATTGGTCAGATAAACCCTCAACCATAGGTTCATTGTCACAGAGTTTAATGTGACTCTAATAATCATTTGTCAGATTGATCATTTTGGACATTCTGCAGTGCAGGCTTACTTGCTAGGCAGTAAGCTCCTGTTCCAGTTGAACTAAGCTTCTGTTCAGAGCCTTCATTCTACTTTTATGTTTATTTTTGGATCCAGAGGTGCCGAGAGTATTGTTTTGCAATCATAATGGTTTATGTTGGAAGAGTCTAATGTTTGAACTTCTGAACATCTTTAGTGTGTAATATACATGCAATTTAAATCCAATAGAATGTATAACTTCATTTCTTCTGATCTGTATTTTAAATGGCGCATGACGCTCCTAAGGCACTAGCCTTATGGATGTAACCCCTTCCAACGTAGGTTACTAATATAGCGCTATAGAGAAACTTAGAAATGCATTGATAGTTGTTCCTAGGTTTGAAGTGTGTACGTGTTAGCTATACACGCGTAACTACTTCTACGGTTAAGTAGATAAGATGGTTATAGAGTAGTGTAGATGGTTAGTCGTGTACAACACTAATATAGTTAGCTATATAAACACTGATAAAAAATTTTAAAAAGAACTTGAAAATTAGATTCTTTTTTTTGAATGAAAGAAAACTAGATTCAACTGCTTTATTCCAAAACTCTAAGGACCTAAGCTTCATGTTGTAAAGATCTTATAAGGGTTTTCAAAGTAGTTGCAAATAGGGTTTCCAAGTTGTTTTGAGGGTTCAGTCAAAATAGTGATTTAAACAGGAAACTAGAAGGCGCTGTATATTTAAGTTAAGGTGCACCATGGCGAACGCCTGAAAGAACTTGACTTGTCTTAGAATACTAAGGCGTTTGGCCTTGCACTCTGGTACGTCTTGCGCATTGGCGACAAACGCGCTTGCCTTTTTAAACTAAGGTTTGGTGTGAAATCAGCTGTTATTTTGGTATGGCAGGAAAAAGACTGAACCAGGTTTGCATTTCATCATCCAGTCACTGATTAATCCCTTGATTTGACTAGAGTGGAGTCAAAAGAATCCTTACACTATGAACCCTTAGTACTACTTCAACAATAAAACAATGGGAGAACTCACAACAACCGGCCTCATATGCTCATATGATCCTCTCTTGGCATTTATGAACTGTATCTGACCATCTCCCAGGTGAATGGTCACTGCTTCTTCCGCTCTTGCATCCTTCACCATGTTCAACACCTCTCTCATCACTGGACCGGTCTTCAAGCTGAATAGCCACCACACAATTTGTCGCGATGCTCAAAAGAGGTTGAAGTTTATCCTCAGTAGTATTCATTTCCTCGCATGACAAAATCCGAATCGATCTAGTCCGAGAAAAGGTAAAACCATTGAAGTGAACCCGACATAATGTTTGAATGGATCTTGTTCTACGGTATTTTGGGTTTTGGTTTTATCTAGATTAACCCGAACTGAAGAAGAGTCCAAACGGGTATCTGAAAAAAATATAATTTTTTCAAAAACCTAAAAAATCTCATACCATATACAAACTCAATTATGAATACATATTCTAATAAGTATGCATAACATGAAAACTAACTTTACTATCAAGTTTAATGTATATTTTTGATAATTAGTCAAATAGTGGGAATTTATGTTTGACAATTTTGTTTAAGTTTGACTATAGTTAGTTTTCTTCAAAAAATTCAAAACTATTTTTTTTTTAAAAGTTTAAATGATGTTTTCTACGTTTATAGAGTTGTGAGTTAATTTTAATTTGTTTACGTTTCTCTCTTCTTAGTAACCACTTCTTAATTATGCCAAACCTTTGTTACTGAAAATTGTTTAAATAAGTATTCGGATAACTAAAAGGGCAAATCTTTCACTACAAGAAAACAATTACTTAGCAAGGGGCCGATTTCCTGGCTATTTCCTCATAAAAGAGGGTTTACGAGGAATAACCACGAAACGGTAAACCTCGTGCCACGTTCGTCGTAAAGACAGTTTCCTCGCTAAATTCACGTAAA
>CAJHQP010010081.1:0-19883 GCA_905132765.1 Moricandia arvensis
CCTTGGACTTGCAGGCTGCAACTCGCTGCATGAAGCCGGATCTAAACGAGTCGCACATACACCCGAGTACATGTCCCCAGCGCTTCGGCAATTTAATGAATATGCAAATATAAAATAAATAGGGAGTTTGTAAAAAAATATCATCACGTGCTATACTCATTCTACTTCAATGCTATTACATGGAAATTAATGAAAAAAATCAAGGATACAAAATAATTGTTATTATTCCAAAAACAGATGTTTTATAAGTCCATTTGATTGTAAATTATACATCTGGATCATGTCCGGTCCTCACCTAAAGCCCAACAAGATAGGGTTTCAGGCACCAAAATGTATTAAATTTTAAGGCGAGACAATTTTTTTTCAAAAGAGTACATAGTAGTGGCAAAAAGCTGTTGTTAAACTCTCTAAATCACGTACTTATCGAACCCAACTAACATATTTATGCTGCAAATTATTTTTTCTGCTTTAGGCAGGCTAATATGCTGGGCCGGCACTGATCTGGATTATACTCTCTAAATCACGTACTTATCAGTTGCCACTATATTCCTAAGTTTTATAAGTCCATTTGATTGTAAAATTCAGATATCTAAGTTTCTGGTGAGGCAACCTTGTTTTTCTAGTGTAGCCATGCGAGAGTTGCCAACTCGCGGTTCGTTGATTATTATATTTTTAAGTATGTAAGTTTTAAAGAAAATTCTAAAATCCACAAGGACTTGTGAGTATCCTTCTGAGGCCTCGAATAGTATTCATAAGAAACCCTAACAGTCATCATCAGCCTCCAAGGATCCTTATAATTTCTAGGCTGATTAGATTCACGGTTATTCCCATCTTCTTCGCTTGCTTCGACCTCAGATAGGGAAGGAGCTGGTGGAAGCTGCGGGGCCAAAAACAGAGAGATCTGCCGTGAAGCTTGCATTGTGAAGCCGTTGATCGGTGAAATAGTTTTGAAATAGAATGTCTTGTCTAATTCTCATAACAATAGCTTGGCATTTATAAAAGTATAAATCTTAAGTCGATAAGAAATTAAACTAAACATCATAATCTTATTCTAAATTGGAATTAATCATAACTTCCTAAAACTTATCCAAATACTCTCCCTCAAGTTGGAAGTGTGAGATGACGAACACCCAACTTGAAAAGAATATCTTCAAAGAGAGGTCAAGGCAAAGCTTTACTGAGGATGTCTACGAGTGGATCTTTGAAGTAACATGTTCTGTAGTGATAAGATTCAATTGAACTGCATCCCAAGCATGATGGCAATCTTTTTTTAGCATACTTGGTATCATATAACAATCTACCATTCGAAATCGTGGAATAAATTATGCACTCCCAAGGATGTTGGAGGATTGGGGTTCAAGGACCTCACATAATTTAATATGGCTATGCTTGGAAAGAAATTGTGGAGATTGATTGAGAAGCCGTATACATTATTTTCCCGAGTTTTTAAAGGACGGTATTTCAGGAATGCATCATCCCTGGAAAGGATTAGATTGTACTCCCCTTCATATGGCTGGCGAAGTAGTGTATATGCTAGATCTCTGGTTAGCAAAGACTAATCAAAACGGTGTGATCAGGATCGTCTATTTCAGTATGAAATGATCATGGCTCCCAGCCAATTGTCTGAGGTTAGCAAATAAAAATAATCACAATCTTTACCCTGACCTCACAGTGGATTCTCTCATCAATAAGAATTTGCGAACATGGAATGTACATGCAGTTCGGACTCTGGTGGACCCTAGGATGCCTAAATTATAAAAAGTATACCTTTGAGCCAAACACAGATGACAGACAGAGATGGATGACATTTTACTAGTAATGGGAAATACACGGTCAAATATGGCTATCAAGTGGAACGGGTTTATCCAAACATAGTAAAATGATACCAGAATATGGGCCCACGGTTTCCCCACTCATGGACTTTTTCTGGAAAGTACGATGTCCACCTAAAATAAAACATTTTCTATGGAAATTGGTATCAAATTGCATTGAGATTAGGAAAAAAATTGAGAGAAAAAGGAATTCAAGGTGCTACAATGTGCTCCAGATATGAAGCACATGAGGAGACTATAAATCACGTGTTCTTTGAATGTCCACCGACGGTCCAAGTTTGGGCTCTCTCACGGATACCATCGAATCCATATATGTTTTCCACTCAGTCACTTTTCACAAACATGGATCATCTTTTCTGGAGAGTGTCCCCGAATGAATATGGACGATCATCAATATGCATGAATTTTATGGTATATCTGGAAAGGACGCAACAATAAAAGCTTTAGCGATTTGGATGTTGAACCAAGGGACACACTCAAATTAGCAGAAATGTAATCATTACTATGGGAGGAAGCAGAAGCCTCACATACGCAACGGAATGCCTAAACAAGATCGGTAGAAGATGAAAATTTACCGGCAATACCAGGTAGATGGTGTTTCACAGATAGATCCTGGAAATCCCAGCAAAATACTTGGAAAAAGGGTGGTATAGTACATTGGAAGTCTTTGATGGACTAACGGGGGCGAGGAATACTGGACCCAGCCAATCACCACTTCATTCGGAAATAGAGGGCGTTCCTGCTGGGCGATGGAATGCATGAGGAATTTACATCAGTTGAATGTGACATTTGCAACGGATTGCTCTCAATTGGTGAAGATGATTTCGGAACCAGAAGAATGGCCGGTCTTTGAAAATTATTTGGAAGACATCAAGATCATCAAGAATGTTTTCACAATTCGGAGCTCATCCATGTTCCACGGACACATAACTCAAGGGCGGACAGTTTGCCACGGTTTTTGTCCATCATGGATGCGGAGTTACCATTTTGGTTTGCAGAGTCTATTTGAGTCTTATAATTTGATGGAAAAAAAAAAATCTTTTGTTGACATGTTTAGTATTGTGGGTGTATCTCTTTCGAGTATTTTGTATATTATAGAATATTTTGGTATTTGATAATAATCATTTTTATTTTATTTTAGAAAAAATAGAAGAATACATTGGAGATGGTATTAGTCCCCAAGATCCTAATCCTAATCTTCTTGCTGATGAAACTTAATCTATTTATTTCTGATCCTAGGACCTTATAGGTATTTCATGAATACATACCACCACACCTTCACATTTTCAATGGTAGATTGTTCCTTTTTCCTCATTAGGTTAAATATGTCCTAGCGAGATCAACGACTAAAATCACCCAAAAATTGAATCCTTTACAGGAATGAGCCAGAAATGTTGAGAGAACCCGCATATTCCATTCCGACTTGAACAAAGATACATAGAACAAAACTCATATATTTCTTCGCAGAAATGACAAAAGAGTAATTTATGTGCAAACAAAAAGTACCTGGAAAAACTTTCTTTCAAAAAGCTTTTACAAAACAATAGTTTGACTAAACAAAATTCCGCAAAACTAACTTCAAATTCTTTTTATGGAAATACCTTCGTAAAACAAATCAAAAAATTTACAAAAAAAAAACTTCTGTAAAAATAACTCCGGAAAGTATTTATGGAACAGTTTGTAAAATAAATCAAAATAAGTTTTACAGAACAAACTTCTATAGATTAACTTTGAAAAGATTTTAAGGGATAAATTTTGTTAACCAAATCAAAGCAAGTTTTTCGAAACAAACTTCCTTAAAACTACTTCAGAAAGTTTTTGCCAAAAGACATTTTAAAAACAAATCAAATCTAGTTTTACGAAAAAAGCTTCCCTAAAACTAACTTCAAAAATTTTTTACGAGACATTATTCGTAAAAATTTCAAAACATTTTTGGAAAACCAGTGAGAACATATAAAACCATCAACAGAGAACGGAAGAGGCAAAACAAAGCCAAGAGAGAGCAGCATCGCCCATGTTTCCTCTCTCTCTCCTCTCTTCTCTCTCCTCTCTCCTAATCCAGCATCAAGTCTCTCTCCTCTCTCCTAATACAGGATTGAAAACGTTCTTCATTTCATCGCAGTCAGATTTTTCGCTGATATTTTATGAAAAAGTTATAAATCCCTTATTTTGGTAAAATCTAGCCAAACATTGAGTCAGAAACAATGAACTTAAACACCAAATCTATTTTCCGATGAGACGAAATGATTTTTATCATTACATAAACTAACTGTACAAAAAAACTGCAATTCAATGTGAAATGACATTTTTTCCAGAAAATCCGTAAAAACATGTAATTCGTAAAACGGTCTGAAATGACCTAAACACTAAACGACATGTTTTGAATTAACATGTAAAGTAACCTAACATCAATGATGACTTACTTTACTTAAGGAAAAAGGAATAATTGGAAGATTTACGGAAGGGATAAACTAGAATCTCGATAAAAAATGAAAGACCGGGAGAAATATGGAAAGAAAAGAATATGTGGATCTACGGAAAATGGCAATACGGGCAAAGTTGGAGAGTATATAAATAATGCCAGGACAGAGAAGAAAGGGGACAGAAACTTAGCTATCAAAACTCTCTAAGCTTAGTAACCTTAGTCTTTATTTTCGTCTGTTTATAATCTCGCTTCCATGCTAACATCATGCACGGTTTTGTCTGTGAACGCTCTAGCGTAAATTCAAAAAAATTATATTAGATTTTAATTCATCTATTGTGATCATAACATACAAACTCCAACGTCTTAAACATACATAACCTCCCCCCCCCCCACCCCCCCCATCGATATAGGTTCTCGAACATATACACAAGGATAATAGCTCTCCATAAAATAAATCCAAATTTCCATCAATATCTTCTGGGTTTATCTCATAGAGGTTCTCAATTCTTTGATCGAAGCAAGTCATTTAAGCCGATAACTTATCACGAACTTCAAATCTATGATATAATCAGGTAAAAATCTTAACGGGTTATTTAAGCTGAATAGTCATCGCAAACCCTAAACCAAAAGTAAGTCTAGGTTTTACCCAAAACCTAGCACACTGCTTGAACATCTCCATGCAAAGTATCAATATAACGATACGAGATTCCCCAAATATGTATTTTCATTGGTACATACACGTTTATGAGGCTATGCAAACATAAAACCATCGTACACTCTTGTTCAATTCAACACTAAGTACTGCGATCCGCTGAGCGACTGTAATAAGATGAAAACTCACACTCTTAATCTTAGCTGCACTATCTGTTACTATTTATGTAATGGTGAATCTAGGTAGATCCAAAACGTCCACCTATAAGGCTAAGCTCGAGGCCATAAAGGTCCCATTTATTTCGATGGAAAACAGGTCATACAAGCCTTCACTCCAAAAAGAAATATGAATGGCTTGATTCCTCTGAAAAGGGTATGTAGGCAGCCTTAATAAGACGCATCCCAAATCCAACCACACTTAAATTAAGTCGATTTTTTTTTGAGCCAAGCGCAAGGAAACCTAATCTTTAGAAGCAACCGCGCTCGAGACTATCCAAGATCAAAAAGCAATACGCAGTGCTGACTTTTTGCAGTACTGAAATCAGTGGCTCAACCAAAGCTTCCCCAAATTTCCCAAACCGACCATATTGGAGATACCAGTGATAGAGGTTCAGTCCAAATAGCATATCTCAACAACTAGAAGGATTTTTGCCACAAACACAAATTTTGAAGAAATTTAACTCATCAATGCATCATTAACGATTGGAATTACCAGAAAACCTTCACAGACCAACAAGTTATAGAATTTACAAACTGGAGAGCCTATATAAGCTCAAGTAGTCCATCATTGAAAATCACCCTACCTTGAACTTTTATGAATGAATATAAAGTTTTTTCTAGTTTTAACAAAACTATTGTTCAAGTCTTTAGAGTGTTGTGAGAAGCATCTCTTGAGCATCCAAACTTATCAAGGCCTCCATTCACAGAGATTTGTGGTGTTTATCAATCCATCTTGTCTATCCCATCCATTGGCTAAGCTTGAGAGAGTAACACAACCACAAGCAAAGAACCATCTCGACCACTTCAACCATCGTCTGATCAAGGTGAGAGTGTTACACAACCAGCAGCTTGATTCCACCTTATCTTTCCTTTTCCTATTTATTAGTCTTGGTTAGTTCATATCATAAACCGCATCTCATTTTATTTTTCGTTTGTTTCAGGTTAACCAAGCTCGATCTAGTCTCTCGCCCACTCGATCATCTCTCCGGTCCACCAGATCGGAACCTCCATCGCGTATCTAGAATATCCTTCTTCCGTGCCTATAAAAGCTTAAAACTCCTGAATCAGGGGACATATATCTGTACATCTAGAATACCCCTGCTTCCATGCCTATAACAGTTTTGCATTTGTTTTTATTTAGAAATAAAAAAGCCATGAAGCCAGTTTTGTAGTTTTGTTCTTGTTCTTCTGAAAAATTGAAACCATAAAAAAAAGGAGACAATTAATTTCATTATAGATCATTTAGGAATTCAAAATAGTTCATTTTCTTGTTTGCATTTATTTCCCCAGCTCCCTTAACATATTTGAATTTTTTGTTTTCATTTAGTTTTCTTTCTTAGTTTGCTTACATATCATAGTTATTTTATTCCATTCATATCGCATCTTAAAAGAAGAATAAAAGTGTCATTTTTTGCTTTTATCATAAAAGAAAAAGGGAAAAATTATTTGATAGCATAGTTTATATCATATTGTTGGTTTAATTTTCTTTTTGCATACTAAGAAAACTCAAAAAAAATAAGTGATAGCTTTGCATCCCACATCTCCTTTCCAGTATAGTTTACTAGCGTTTCTTACTTGCATGAGGTCGAGTTTTAATTCAAAAAAAAAATTATTCTTCATCGGTTATATCATTTGTTGCATATTTCTCAGTTTATTTCATTTCGTAAACTAAAACTCAAAAAAATTATCACTGTTGGTTTTTATTTCCATTGTGTTTCTTATCATTTCATATTGTCTTCGGTTTGAGCTTCCATCATAAAATTCAGAAAAATATTGCATCTTAGTTTATATCATTTAGTCCACTTATCAGTTTTGTTAAGATAGTGTTGCATAATTTTGGTCCGACAAGGATTACCCCATACCTCATTTGATATTGTTAGATTGCTTTCAGGAATAAATGGGAGAGGAATTACACGGCCAGAAACAATTGGCAATATTAACCCAACAGTTGAAAGCTATACAAGAGCTCCATGATCGTATTGTTTGGGGAAAAGAAATCAGGCAAAAGGCCAGCGACTACAGCAAGGAGAAATAAGATTTGGAGATGCACCATAGACTGTGTATGTCCAGCCCAATCCACCAGGCCCTTCAAGGATCAACCCACATCCAACTTTTCAAACTCACTACCATTAAGTTATTAAGTCTTGATTTTATTATAGCTCATTTGCTGATAAAGCTGAACTCTACACATATTCAAGAAAAAGAGGTTAACTTAGGTGGGAGAGGAACCTTGATGAATGGTTTTACTTCAACAACATCCTGAGAAAAAATAGGTTATCTTATGCCATTTATCAACTTAGAAAAGAATCCTTTAAATAGTGGGTATAAGAAGAAGATGATAGGTGGTTTTACAAGGATCCAACTATCACCACCTGGGAAACCTTAAGAAAGTCATGAGGGACAAGTATGCATGCCAATTTTCAGACTATCAAATCCAGGAACTATGCCCAAGGAGGTATCCAACTCATGGGTCTAAAGAGGCAAGAAGAGAAGTACCACAAGAGAGTTCAAAAGACTTGATTCCACAAGCACAATTTCGGCCAGACCAGAGGCACACAATGACCTATGGTCGAAACCAACAAGATAACATTTCAAATGCCAGGGAGTCTCACAAAATGTTTGGCCACAATATCTTGAGAAGAATTTAACCAGAACACTGTCAAATTTGATGTTGTTGCCAGGGAGCAAGGATTGCCATTGGATTTATTTTTCTCGTTTTAGTCTACGCTTTTTCATTACTGCAAGTTTACTAATAATTTCTTTTTGTTTAGTCTTTCAGGTACATGCCCAGAAGTACCATAAGCAACAAGAAGCAGGAATTACTCTTTTCAGACCCAATTGTAATCTAACGCTCATCCGCAAAAAGATACGACAAGCATCGATCGACAGCAGCACTCAACCACCGATCGATGATTATTCACCAGCATCAATGCTTATTCACCAGCCTCGATCGACAACGACAACATGAACGGTAGTCTACGAGTTCAGATGGTTGCGACTTTAGTCTTGGTCTGAGATGAGAGAGGCAACCTGTATGACCTCGAAGGTCATCTGCGTAATGCAACATGTCAGAGAATTGATGATCAGGAAGCTGCAATCCCTGAACCAGAAATAGAAGCAAACGTTGCAGTAGCTCAACGTGAAGCTAATGCCCAAGCTGCTCAACGAACACTGGCAGACTACAATCTTCCAAACCAGTTCTATGCTGATAGATCCGCCAGTCATCCTCTAGATTTTCATAGGAACGACTTTGAGATCAAACCGTCCTTCTTTGCACTTTTTGCGTAGACGCCCTACCATGGATCGAAACATGAGCATCCAATGGATCATCTAGAGCGGTGAGGATATTGTATCTGCTAATAAAGCCAATGGATTCCCTGAGGACTGTCTCTTTTTTAAGCTCTTCAAGTACTCACTTGTTGGAGAAGCTTCATATTGGCGTAAGAAACCCCAGGATCTCTAACATCCTGGACAAACATCAAGAATGCGTTCCTGCGCAATTTTTTCCGATGATGAGCGAGCAGAGGACTTGAAAATCAGAATCTCTACATTCACACATGAACTGGAGAATCATATAGAAGATCTTGGTTCATATGCAAGTCCTACCAGAGAGACTGCCCACACCACGGTTTCAATGAGGTGCATCTACTTAGCATCTTCTTCAGAGGTATTGATCTGCAGTACCAGATGGCTTAGACATGGCTAGTGAAGGGAATTTCAGCACTAAAAGTCCAGAAGAAGCAACAAGGCTTATTTAGAACTTGGCATCTAGCAATACCACCAAGAACCGATGATGATCTGAATTTCATTGGTGGGAACAGTTTTCAGATACATGGAAATAAGAGCTTCAACAAAACCTCCTATGGTGGCAACAAGAGCAACGACAACCAGAGTTCACATCAGGAGAGGCCTGGAAACAACTACAAGACCTTTGGATTTCTTATCAGAACCCACATCCAGAGACTTAGGAGAGAAAGTTAGAAGCTATGATTGATTAGAGTATTGGAGCAGTAGCAGCAGATGACTGTGAATTTCAGTGGGAAGATATATGCTCTGTACATCAACCTCAACACAAAGTTTGAGACTCTCATCACTCCATGTCAAGAAGTTGGAGAATCAAGTGGTCCAGACAAGTGAGGCCATTCAGAGACATGAGACCCTGATTAAGGAGAAGGAGAAGCTGGTCAGAAACACCACGTCAGTGCATTGATAGGTGATGATTTTTGGCAAGAGGTGAAAAGAGAACAGCTCCAAGAAGGAGATTTCGAGTAGAAGTGCTATGTCTTTCGGTAGTTCTCACTTGTGTCGATCGATACCCATAAATGAGCATCGATCGACAAAACCCTCAGAGTCTGTAGCTTCATGTGAGTCTTCCAAAATCAATCAACGTCGAGACGTCACCATCCGATCGACGGTCTTCCATAGTAGAACCAGTTCGTCTACTAAGTTTGAATGCAAGCTTGTTTGTCAGACATCCGAGTAAGGAGACTCCAAAACAAAATGCTGATACACTGAGCTAATGACACAGAAAACACTCCAAAAGGAAGCAGGAGATTCCTAAACATTTGCGCAGAGAAGCAACTAAAAAAGAGATGGATGGCTTTGCCAAAAGAGTTTTTCAAAATTTCTTTAGATACTCCATTTGATGAAGCATACTATACTCATAGATTGTGGATGTTTTTTTTGGATTCCAAGGAGACAGATGAGGACATAGAGTGCATGTTCAATGGCTAGATAGAAGCATAAGCAGAGGATCACTCTCAAGAAGAAAAGTGACCTTGGGAAGTTTGTGATCCCATGTTTTGTCAAAGGCCACGAGTATCCCAATGCCCTCTGTCATTCACTTTTGTAGACTGCTCCAAGGTGGATTCAGGAGGGATAGCCAGAGACGTCCCAGTGCAGATTTTCAACGCCTTAGTCCAGTAGACTTCCATGTGATGGATATTAAGATTGACTGGAACTTTTTTTATTCTTTGGAAGAACATTCATGGCCACAGTGCGAGCTATCTATGACATCAAGACAAACAGGTTGTATATATCCTTAATAGATTTAAATAATTTTTATGGACCTGTTAAATTCAAGAACAAGGTTACTCTAATAGAATTGGGTGATGACATATGCTTGATTGCTACATGTTTCTGCAACTATGAGCACAAGGAGGATTCGGATGATGGAGCATCGATCGACACTCAGCCTATACAATCGGTCAACGGTGACACAATTCAACAATCTGCCGACACCCACCCATCAGTATCGATCGACACTCACCATCATGATTTAGGATATGGTCCGGCTGACCAAGAGTATGATGAGGACTATAAGGAAGAGGAACTTATTGAGTATTGTGGTCTTTCCATGGAAGAATAAGGTCTTATTGACACATGCTTCTTCGATTTCGAGCTAAAGAAAGAGTCTTCAATATAGCATCGATCGACACTCAGCCTCAGCAGTCAATCGACAGTCTCAAAAATCGACAATCGGTCTATTCCAAACTTCAAATATCGACCGATACTCAAGACACAGATCAGAACGAAGAAGATGGTCTAGAAGAAATTGTCTACATTGGATAGCAATAGCGTGAGTTTTCACCAGAGCACACCAACCTAGATTTCACAGAAATTTACCTAGAAGAAACAGCTGAGCACGATACATTTGAGTTCTGGAAATCTAGGGCTTCAGCCGGTTGAACGAAACCATATATCCAGCATCCATCAACAAGCCATGTCCACTATCGATCGACGATCTCACTGAATATGGATCCAGAGCTTTTGACAGCAACAACCAGAGAAGATTTCATTGGGAGAAAAGAAATGAGTATGGAGTTTACCGAGATGAGAATTGTAACGCACGAGCCATAGATGGCAGAATCATCAATGTGTCTAAGGAGGACATCAAGGAGATTCTTGAGAGAGCCAACATATATGAATATACTCATCTATGTTTTCCAGACTATGCAACAGACATTCGCAGAGCCAGACAAGACACATCAACATACAACACACAAGAAGTTGACTACATGGTACATGGAATTTACAGAGCCCAATAGATGATTATCACAAGAGGCTTGATGACCTATACCACCCGTTCAACGACAATGTTGGCTGGTTAACCACGTGCATGGAAGAATTGAAGCAGAAGATGGACTACACTCATTGATCATTCAACAACAACACTCGATTGGAGCAGTTAGTTCAGCATCGACCGATAGTAACACTTGGCCATCAATCGATAGTCAGCACACATGATTTTGATAGATGCTAGTAACAGAGGAGTTACCTGAAGATCAGCTTGATGATGTTTACGTTTCTCAAGACTTGATGAGGAATGATATCCACCAGAAACTGGATGATATTTCAGAGCCCACTGACGCCAGGCATAACATAATGACGGGATGGATTCAAACACTCCAAGAAAGGATGAGTACAATGGATACAGCTCAAATAAGTTTGGACAAACCAGAGGAGAAGAAGTTGTGAATAGCTTCATCAGTGCATGATTTCATACGGACACAGAGTATTGTGGATACATGCTTTCCATATTGGTTCGATAAACCACCTTCCTAGTCCAGAAGGCCAAACGTCGAGCTTAAGACTATAACAAACGCTGAGTGGGAGGGAACCCACTATTTAGTAAGTTTTAATTTAGTTTTTCACTGTTTAGTTACTACTTATGGTTTTTATTTAATTATTCTAGGTTTTCAAGGAATGAGTAGAAAAGTTCAAAAAAAGACATCGGTCGACATCAACACTTCACCATCGGTTGACACTCAACACTTACCATCGGTCGACACGCTTTAAGAAGTTTGGTAACTTCGAATTTCTCTATACCTTTTACTTATAATTTACTTTTTCCCTTAACCAAACTCGACGGGATAACACTGGAGACAGTGTCATTTAAGTCTTGGGGAGTTTGCTGATGCTTTTATTTGTTTATTTACTTAAGTTTTTGAAAAGTTTTTATTGAGTCAAGAAGACGATTATGATCAGAACTTATTTATTGACTAGCTACTCTATAGCACCGCTCTTAGACTTGTTGATTGCAGAGATTACCAGAGATGCCAAAGTGGATCATCATGCCATTAGATTGCACTTACTAAGAAAGTTCGAAGGAGCTAAAGTTTGATCTTTAACATAATACTGACTATTTTGCTTGCTTTGGGGCTTGGCATACATCGGATTGGATTCCTTCTGAAGTTTGTAAGGTACAAGTCTATGTGCTTCTGATTCCCTTCTCTCTCTCTCTTCAGCATCTAAAAAAAGAGAGAGAAAGAAGAAAGAAAGAAAGAAAGAAAGGATTGAAATGATTTCCTGGAAGATGCAGAGGAGTTGGTAAATTACCTATGACCCCATTATTCTAATTCAGAAAGGAATGATCACACATTTTTAGAAGCGAGGAATATGTACATTACCGATGACCTCACTATTCACCTACAACTTTGTCAATATAAATGAATAAATAAATAGATGAAAATAAGATGGCAAGATGGATTATATCAGTATCATTGTCCATTGAGTTTGAGATTTAAGAAGATTCTGGGAGAAAAGAGGGAAGAAAGGGATCATGAAAGACTTTATACCTATGTATGCAGATTCACAGGAGTTGAGTCCATGTGTCATTTGATCGATACTCCCAAGGTAAAGCTTAAATTTTATTTTTATGCAAAGAAATGAGATCAGTAGAGGGGTGAGTCAAATTAGTACTTGTTAAGTTTCTGAAATTAGATTTGGTTGCTATACTATGATAGGGCATATAGAGTTCCTCTTGATTAGCTTTATTTGATGTGGTTGCAATATAGTAGGGGTGATAGTCATACTTATACATTATGTGAGGCCCCGTTTTTTAAACATCTTTCACAAGCTACATTTGTTTTGCTTGAGGACAAACAAAAAGTTAAGTCTGGGGGAGTTTGATAGGGCCTGATATTTACCACTTTTAGGCTAAGATATCAGCCCTGTTTATAGGCTATTATATATGTTTGGATTCTATTTAGAGCATTTTTCAGGTCCAAGCACGTTCTGGAGGATTATGGAGATTATGGAGCTTGCTAGAGCATTCATAAGAGATATCCAATAGCTATTCACATTCAGCTAAGTACGAGTCGAAGTCAAGCATGACCATCGATCGAAAGAGAATCCTTGCTGTCGATCGATGGCCCAGTCGCATAGTATTGGCCGACTTCAAACCCACGTCAAGAAAAATTACACGAATGCCCCTAGACAAGTTTTGACCTAGTTTATATGGTTCTTGAAATAGAGAGATAGAAGAGACACATTTTACTTTTACAGCTTTTAGTTTTCTTGCATTGGTAGTTTATGGGATAAGATCTGAACTCCTTCAGAGATTTTTATAGGAACCCCATATATTATTTTATGCATTATATTATTCAGTTCATCATGTTTTCTTTGATCACGTTTGAGTAATTCAGTTGTTAGATTTAGGGTTTATTAAACGGTACTCATGAATTAGCTCCAAAATAGCGACTGCTAGGATGAAGTAATATCAATCTTTGGAATTGTGTTTAATGCTTGTGTTCTGTAGTAGCTAACTAGAATTATGAACTTAGGATATGGACAACTACGGGAGTAGTTCTGTGCCAGAATTCATTCCATTGAGCTAGGTTGTTAGATACATGCGAGATCTGGTCTAATTTAGCATAGTGAACGGACTTTATGTCCGATTAGCATCGATCGACACTAGGCCTTAGCCGTCGATCGACGGTACATTTCTCTGTCCGCATACAAGAGTTGGGGACAAAGTGGGAGTTCGACTAGTTAATATTATTGTTCTCGCATATTAGTAATTCCTTGCATCCTATCCATTATAAGTTTACTTGTCATATACTCTTAGATCTATTGCTTTTCCATATTTGCATAACTTAGTAATTTAGGGTATTTCCTATTTCCTAATAGATTTACAATTTTAAACCTCTATATGTAGTTTGCCTAGCTTAACAATTAGAATTGTAATAAATCTATTGTGTGCACTTGCTCTCTGTGGATTCGATCCCTAAGTACTGCAATTTAACCTCGTTTGGCAAAGAGTAGTTCGTAGGGTTAATTTGATAGATTGCATTATTAAGAATATAATCCTTAACCCGCATATTGTCACAATTTGATTTGATGTCTCCCAATTCTAGGGTCATGTATTTTTCTTAACCCACGTTGATGACCACGAGAAAGCTCAAGAAACAATGCATCCATGTTGATTAAAAAGCAAAACCAGTGAATAAAGTATCATACCAAGGTAAGTGTTCTAACACCACCTTTAAATACTGTTTTTAGTTTGTATATTCATGGTTGCAGGAATTCCAAGGAGAACTTTATGCTGACTGAGTCCAAAGAAAGAATCAGAACAAGAGTTCATTGATACCCACACAGCAAGTGGAAATTAAAAATTGCACAATGGCTTGTTCAAAAATCAATGCCTATGGTAATTTTCAATTAGACAAGAATGTTCTTATTAATTCCATGACTGGATTTATATACTTTTGTTGTCCAAAAGGAAGTGAAATAGCAACATGAACCCACGAAAGTACACTACCCAAAGAAAGAAACACCAACCATGGTGGTATCAGTTGCTGACCATAAGCAAGACCAAAGAGAAGCCTGAACCGTTTCACTCAAATTCAGGCCTACGTTTAGTCTAGGAATAAGACCGAGAAGGGCATACAAGCCAAGGTCCAAAGCTGACAGAAAAATCAACAAGTCACCACATTTGCCCAAAGAGAAGATCATTCTACAACTTGTTGATTCTGTCAAAGTAAGTATTAACCTTACACATTCTTTATTTATATACTCAGACCCAGATATAATTCACTTGATTTTTTCCAAGATGTTAGATTATTTCAGGTTGTAAGGAAGAAAGCTTCAAATAGATTCCACCGGATAATCTTTTATTGCAAGGAGAATCACTCCAAGGAAGGCCAGAAACGTGGTCACCAAAGATTTGAAGAACCATACATCCATTCCAGAATAGATGCCAATGACCATGTCCAGGGAAGAGGCGTGATCATTCCTATCTTCTCAAAGGAGAACTACATGATGCACAACATATTCCCAAACCGACACAATACCAAGGTAAGGCTCTAGAATCTCAAAAGAGAATGAAAACCTGACTTGCTCTGTCTTGATGTAGGTTATCTAGTTTCGAGGTTGAAACCTTTTCAAGAGGGAGGGGATGTTGTGGTCCTGAAATCTGTGGCTCAACCAGAGCTTCATCAAACCGACCATATTGAAGATATCATCGACAGAGGTTAAGGTCCATTGAGCATATCTCAACAACCAAAAGGAAATTTGTCATCAACCCAATTTTCCAAAAAAAATAACTGATCAATGCAACACTGAGGCTAGAAATTACCATAAAATCTTCACGGACCAGAAAGCTATGGATTTTACAAACTGGAGGTTTCCCAACCCATACATCAGCGAATGTCAGCCTTTTTAAAGAGGATTCAGGCTCAGCCATGAAGAGCCTTCACCAAATTAATGATGGAATTCAAGATAGATTTCTTAGGTTTCCTAAAGCCCAAAAATCGAAGAGCTTCTCAAGTAATTATGAAGATACAATCAATTTCCCATAAACGGTCAATAGCGATATCAATTGGGGAAAGTCTTTGCAATTCAATTTGGTTTGGAAGCCCAGGAGACACTCTATACCATACAGAAGGTATCCTAGGCATCCTACCATGTTCAGCATCCATAGGATTAGGAGAATCATCTTGCACTTCAATTTGCCTTATTTGGAGTCTTTTACAATAAAGCTCCAACAGCTACATCCTAAAACAAATGGTGCCACGACTTCAGCACATTTCAAGCCATCCAGAAGATTCCCAGGAATCTTACTTATATTATCCCCTTACAACATCAAGATTCAAGAAGAATCAAGTTTCTCATTTATGGCCAAGCTAATCTTCTTCCAACGGCCGTATTCCTCCAAGACACCTCCATTGAAGACTAAGTTTTATTTTCAAGTTATTTGTTTCCTTCTTTTGTTTATGACTGTTTGGTATTTCTAGAGTCCCCTAGGAGAGGCCTATATAAGCTCATGCCGTCCATCATTGTAAATTACCCTACATTGAAATTTTATGAATAAATATACAGTTTTAAGTTTTAGCAAAAACTTGTCCAAGTCTATAGTGTTGTGAGAAGCTACTCTTGAGCATCCAGAACATATCAAGGCCTCCTTTCACAGAGATTTGTGGTGTATATAATCCATCTAACCCATCCCATCAATTGGGTAAGCTTTGAGAGAGTATGAGAACCAAAATTTATACCATCGAGTTCCGTAGTCGAAGGAAAGTTAAGAAACTCTAACTTTCCCTGAGGTCCCCGGATTTCTGCTGAGCCTACGGACAGGTGATCAAATTATGAATAACAAAATGCAAGATAATCAAATATGAGTTGCGAGTGAAGAGAAAGATCTATTGAATCATTTCCGCATAAGAACATGATTGTTACAGGTTTAAGAGCTTCGGTCACAAGAGTTGCCGGCGTGTTCCTAGTTCTAGCACCTAAACCCTAAACCTAGTTTGAGTCACAGTTCAATAAAAAAAAAACTAAATTGCTAAAAATCTTTCTAAGTGCTAAGTTTTTTTGCTGGGAATTTTATGTCCCACTGCCTCCCTCTCGTTTGCTTCACTTATATATGCCTTTACATGTCGTTCGTCTTCCTTCCCTCCCCCCTGATTCAAGTTTATCCTTCCGCGGATATCTCCTTATTTTCTCCATTTTTCCAATAATTATCTTGATACTTGACATTTAACTTCTTTTCATTTATCTTCTGTCAGACAGACCTTCATTGTAATGGGTTTATCCTCGTCAAAAATTGTAAGTGGGCATTTTATCGCGTTTTAGACCTTTCGGGCATTTTGCAATTTAAACGACTCATCACGATTTCTTTTGGAGAAATAGTCCTTCATACGTTAAATGATGCTGGTTCCGCAAACTAATAAACCAATCCTATAGCCGAGATAACATTGGTTTTTAAGTTAACCGTTATCGTTTTATACGTTTGATCAAAGTTTTTACGAGAAAACAAGTCTTTGCAATTTTTATCGTAAAAATTCAACAGAAACTCCAAGCGAGACAAAACAAGAACCAGCCTAGTTCAAGATCCAAACTAGAGAGCAATGAAGGGAATACAGTCTAGTAACCCATGGGTGACTAGGCGTATGCTATGTCTAGTCGCCCATGGGTGACTAGACTTTGTTGAGGGTGTAGTCGCCCATGGGCGACTGGACCTTGCGGAGAGTCTAGTCCGCCCATGGGTGACTAGAAATTGCAGAGAGTCTAGTCGCCCATAGGAAACTAGAAGTGCGTGTCTAATTGCTACGGGTGACTAGAACTTGGGAAGCGACGCGGTTTTTTCAACGATTGTACGGCTTGGTCCGTTAATCAAGACGAGATGGGTAGGGCGATGAGAAGTTTGGATGTGACGGTTTCTTGTTTTCTTTTTACTTGAAGAGAGACAACGTTCCCATGGTAATTTTTAGGCATCGATTCCGTCGTGACCGTTTTTGACCCCAATAGTTAGCCCCCAAGCTTGCAAGAATCGCCGAGGTGTTTCTTGCGAGATATTAGGCGTGTTAGGTAAGTTAGGCGGAATTTATGGCTAAAGTCCAAGGATGAATAGTAAATCCCTTTTTTATAAGTATGTGGAGTAATTTTTCAATCTTTACTTGCTCACTTCCACAAGAAAATTCTCTCAAGGTAGAAAAACTTTTCTCTCTTCTTTTCCTTGTTTTTTTTTTTGTGTTATGGCTTTCAACAATAAAATTTCGAAGGGTGCATTGCCTTTCACTTCCATTCCCGAGAAGCCTACGAGTTCAGGGCGATGAGGTTTTTCCAAAGGTTGGAGTTTTTGCAATAACTCCATTGACCCTGAAGAGGTGGAGGAGTATAGGTGTGCAACCTGCGGTTTTGTACCCCCCCCCCCTGCCCCCCACTCGTGGTGCCCCGATGAGACCTTACTTTTAGAGGGGATGCCGAGGGGCCGAGTGAGTGCAGGCATTATTTCATTGCCACCATCCAGGATTCTGCGAGTTTCAGAGGAAGGGAAGTTTCGGATGCCGAAACATCAGTGCCCAATTCTCCGCATCGTGGTTGTTTTACATGTTACGAGGTGTTCTATACTGTCGCTTATGGTTTCCCATCCCGATGTCATAGTTCAGTTCTTTGATCACTATGGCTTTGTCGATAAGTCAACCTTCGCATGCCGGTGTGCAGCACCTCGTCGGAATCTTTGTTTTGTAGTACGAGCAGTATGTGAAAAGGACTGATATTACACTATTATTCATGATATCAGCTATCTAGAGTCATTATATGTTTTTGGAGTATGATTTGAAATATTTTCAGGTTTAGGTACGTTATGGAGAACTTGGGTGATTCTGGAGCTTTGTTAGAGATGCAGAACTGCGTAGATGCGTCAGATGTTTTGCGCTATAGTGTGACGCGAAAGCTATATGCTACAGAGAAGAAGCTCTTGTTTTCACAAAAGAGCGAAGATGGTACATGACCCTATGACAGTTTGTGGTTCCCAGCTGCCGTTTATTGAGTTGATTCTCCTTTTCCACACAGATGGAGTGTGCATGCATGGATCTCTACGTTTGACTGTATTTGATATCTATAGCATACAGTTTTCTCAGAGATATTTGAAGTTATGAAAGTGACGTTCCAAGGGCATCAGTCGCCAGCATTTCAATTCGAACCACATCATTGATGAATGATCGACACCCACCTATTGAATCATCATCACATCAACACATAGAGCGTTGATTGACACCTCATCACGATCAAGCAGAATAAAAGTTTGAAGTGTTTCATAATCTTTTTGATGAGGCACCACGAGATCATAACAATTCTCAGGCAGAAAAATAGAGGAACTGGAAGAAGAGAAGAAAAATTATCAAGGAAGGTCTTCAGTTATATTATTTCTCACTCTCAGATGTGTCAGGAAATACACAATTTCAAGCAAGATACTTCTTCATCCATTCGAAAATCTTCAAGCACCTTCTTATTGCTGAGATGATAACAAAGGAAAGAGTCTATGGAAGTATTTTCACAAAAGGGTGATAGCTGAGAGATATTGGATATTGCGTAATGTTTTTTGGAGCAACTCCTCATCTCATCAAACTAAATCAGAACTCCCAAAACGCAAGCTAGAGACTATAAACAAGCGATTGAGTGGAAGCAACCCCGTGTGTTAGTAAGTGTTATAAATTGTTTTGACTTTCATGTATTACTAATTTTTCTTTTTGCTTTTAATTCACTAAAAAAAAGACTCGAGAAATATTCTGCCACGGGACATCGACCACACTGATACTTATCGATCACGAGATCTAGTATCGAATCGAATCGCCACCCTTAATTGTGTGATCGACGGCTCACCAATCAGCCAAGCAGGTATGCCGTTTTCCTGTTAAAATTGTCTTTATGATTTATTTCTTCACCAATCTCAACGTATAAACTGGTATAGGTTGTTTTTAAAGTCTGAGGGAGTTATTTGTCTTCTATTTAGTTTTATTTCTATACTTATTCTATAAAAAAGAACAGAGTGAGAAACTTCCAGGTTTTACGCATCGAGCGGCAAGGATCACTGACCAATCGTTTGACACCACCCATCGCCCATCGATGACACTACTTTTACAGAGTCTGGTTATCAAGTTTTTTTCCTAAAGCTATTACCTATGATTTGGTTTTTTTTGCCTAAACCCCAATCGGGACAGATTACCCTAGGACCACGGTGTAAATTAAGTCTG